>JACEVL010000550.1:432500-595000 GCA_020284085.1 Aporrectodea caliginosa | reverse complement strand
TTGTGAAGACCATTCAGTCCAGTTTTCTATGCAGTTTTGCACAGTTTTTGATGCACACTTTTATACAAGCTTTTTGAAAAAGTTTTGTTGTCGAATCGACACCAGTGAATATCTGTCTTTTCTAAACCATCTTTGTAGCTGTAGGCTTTCTACTTTCTCCTGTCGCATTTCCAACCGTTTACATGGTTTCTAGAATGTTCTGTACAAATTCAACTATGTCACACTGTTTTAGCGACATCTCAAACTTTTCATGAGAACCTGCTTTTTACGATATAGTATGCCTTTACCTGTGTACAACGTATTTATGCATATGCATTTTTTGCAAACGTATTGAAACTATACAGATTTAATGAGATGCCTCTGCTTTTTATAGCTGTGCTGTTTTTCTTAGCTCAATTCCTTCATGCAAACTTTTAATGTGTCTGTTGTAAGAATTTCACTAACACAAGTTTCTGGTATTTTAGAAATGTTTTAACTGCATAATTTACATGAGTAGATGCAAAACGATGCTAGCGTTCGTTACAAGATGTGAATGAATGCTGCAGACGTCTTTGGCTGAAGTGGTTTAGGAAGAATAACTAGGATCGTAGAATCGAATGTTAGATTTCGAAAGCTTTGTAGTCAAGCTTCGTTAGAATGCAGTGGAACTTTTGCGATAGCTGTGGCTTGTCGAAACGAAGCGAGGCCGCTACTACTGTCGGTGTATCTGACGAGAAATGAACCAGACTTTGGTGTCAATTCCCTCTTCTGAAGTGTAGGTGTTGTTTAGATAAGATTGCCTTAACCTTTGTCCATTGATAACGAACCTTTGAAAATGTTTTTGGTCCATGGTGGCCTGGCTACAGCCATCACTCTGTCTTATGGACCAATCTTCTGGTATTGACCTGAGCATGGCTTGGTTTTGGTGTGCCATCGGTTGATGCCTCCTTCTGTGGATTAGAAGTTACCAATTACAGTTACACTTGCTTCTTTTTCTCTGGTCTTACCCAAAACTAAAACTGTTCTTCGTTAACAAGCTCTTCTGGCTGCTGAACCTACATTTGGAAAACTCTCTCTATATTATATAGTTCTGCTCAGTTGCTTATGTTATTTAATTCCCAAACTAAGATTTGCCTGTTTCAAATTGCTTATTTACCATTGGCTGCCTCTCTGTCATAGTGGGCTGATCGTTCGTTTGGATATTTACATGATTACAGCTTGGTTTCGGTATGTCATTGTATGATGCCTTGGGCATTAGACACGGGAGCTAAAGAAGACTTTACTAATTAATGATAACAATTAATTTAATCAGTCACGTCATGATATGGTTACAGTGCAGTGAGGAAACAGAGGTCCGTGATACCCCTCCATTTTTATGGTAACGTTTTGTAGAATGCAGGGTTAAGTTGTGTTGGCCAGGATTCTTTAGTTGGCCAGGATTCTTTATTCTGGGAAGAGATGGACTTTCATGTCTTAATGTTTTATGATTTTTAGGATTTTTATACAGTCAGAAATTCTTGCAATGATCTTGCGAATGTTTGATCTGCCTAAGTGCAATGTGGTCGACCGATGTAGGCCTATATCTAGAAATATATAACGTATTTGTATGATGTGATGCAAGTTAAAATACTCGCGAGAGTAGTTCTGCCGTCTTTGAGACAGCTCAGTTGTGTTGACCTGCATAAAAGAGTTTCTAAAATCCTTTCGCATTTATATATACGCATTTTTCGCTTTCTAGATTTAGCAGACAACGGATGATGATGCTCCTAGTTGTTGTTGTTGGTCCTCTCTGGTTGTGCCTCTTCTTTACCGTCTCTAGGTTCCGTCGTACGTTGCCATGGACGACAGCTATTGACTCAACGATGACGTTTTATGTTTGTCGTTTTAGTCGACTGTATTTTTTAACGTGTATAGTAAACGTAACAGATTTTTGCTGATTCATGAAATGCCTTTGAAGTGTGTTATTCACAATGTAAAATATATGATGCCCTCGTCTGAGGACTGTTCTGAATGCATAATAGATGTTATTAATAAATAGTAAGTTACCTGTAGTTTGTATAACTGTTAACCGACTGAATATACACGGTGATTCATTAAAAAACGTCCCCCTGCATATTTCATTGTAACTCCGTCAAATGTCATGCTATGTGAAAGAAATTTTAAAGGAAGACAGAGGAGTTATTTCTAAACATTAGGAAAGTTAAAGTTTATGTTCAAATTGACCCCCTTTGGAAGCTACGCATGCGCGAAGACGAGTAGGCTACGCCACTGTTTGACTGATTCATCAATGATGCGCTGATCCATTTCGTCCCATTCCTCCACAATTCGACTTCGCAACTCACTGACATCACATATTCGAGATCTGTAGACCTTCTCTTGCATGACACTCCATATCTTATAGTCCACTGGATTTAAATCAGGGCTGTTGGGTGGCCACAAAGTAGGCGGGATGAAATCAGGTGTTTCAGTTTCCAGTAACGCAACAGTGTCCCGTGCTCTGTGCGCAGGAGCGCTATCCTGCTGGAAGATGAAATACTCATCGGTAATGTCACGAATGTCTGGTAAAAGGCCCTGTTTTAGTAGAACATGTCTGTAATATTTATTCTTTCTTAGAAATGTTATAACATGTTTATCTTCTTCGGTAAACACCATTTTGTCGAGATAGTCGTGACGTCATTAGTTTCGTCATTCGCGTTACGTCATTTTGGCTTTGAATGTGAAACAATTTATGTAGCACTTGGCTAAAGCATCAAGCGTCATTGTTCTGAAATTTCAATAAAATTGATGGTCATCTACATGAGTTATGCTAACTTATGTAGGGGGACGTTTTTTAATGAATCACCGTGTAGAGATCCAAACACAGTTTAACAGTTGATCAACACTTCCTTAATACAGGATTCCAACTGAAAACATTCGGCTACCAGAGCAGATGCACGTATACAGCGTAACTTCCTTACTATATTATATGAAAGAGGATTTCCGGTGCTTAAGCGGGACAGTTGGGTAAAACGAGAACCCACATAGGCCTAAGAATAAATTCGTGGCAATGATATCTTTTGATAATGTTTGGGTAGGCCTACCATATAGCCTAAGGTTATTTCAGACTGTCACATAGATCTGAAAGCTTAATTAGCCTGACCAGAAATTAAATATGAATATTTCGACAATTTCTGCACCTTTAATAAACTGGCGTGCAATCAGTTTTATTTCTGAGCAATCGTAAATGTCAATTAAAATCGAAACATCCTTTCATAGAAGGTTCTTTCGAAATATTCGATAAAATCTCGTAGCAGAACGGTAATTTTCATCTTTTTCGCTCTCCTGTACATGGAATTCGATTTTCGGTAAGCCTATAGATGTAATTGTATTGTAATTGTCAATTTATATAGCGCCACTTCAGGCAGGAATCAGTCATTAGAGTAAGGAATCAATCCGTTATGTAAGCGAATACACTGTTAGCTGGTTCTCAATTTCGCATTTTTTAGAAGTTTAGGCCTATCTCTTCATTTCTGTTCCCAGCGGATTATAGTGACTATAGTTTCTGAAACATTTTTTGTAACACAACACTGCTTAGTTGATCAAGTAAATTATCTGAATAATTTCTTATTAAATAATACGAAATTATTATGAAAAAATTAATGATAATCGTTACGTTTCAAAACAATCCGCTGCGTGGTTACAGTGATCTATGCATGGCTGCTAAGTGAGTAAGTATATTCTTTATTGAAACGGTTGCAGAAGATTCGCACTCCGGTGTACAAACATCATGTAGGCTAATATAAAATACGCAATCAATATGAATTATAACATTATCACAATAAAACTTTTGTCCTTATGTTATCCGAGTCTGGGGCGACCATTATCCCCATATTGTTATAGGCCCACGGTGTTCGGTCCAAAAATGTCGAGAAGGAAATCTTTGGAAATCTTTCTGTCACAAGAAAGATTGTCTTTTTAAAATTAATAAAATAACGCATGTGAGTTTAGTGAACATCGAATGAAGCGTTTTGTGATTTAATAGTGAGACGGACATTGGGCTACTTGCTATTTTAACTAGGAAACCGGCATAGGCCTACCGCCTAGTTGGGCAAAAGCTTTTCCTGCTGGAGAAAATCTTCTGTAGCTCACCAATAATTTATATTACGAGGCCCGTTCTCGTACATGATACATCTCTCCAGACTCCCTGGGAGTCCCGGCAGCTCCTCTGCAACCCCATCTCCATTTTCCTGGCCAAGTGAAACTACGTTGTTCTAATATCATTCGCAAGGTGGCGACGGTGTTAAGAAGTTTCTGGTCTAAATGTTCGAACTGGACGGCGGATTTTATGACAATTTGAGATTATAAATATATTAAGCAAATATAAATAATGTGATAGACCAAATTCTCTGATGTTGTGGTTAGCAATTGGTCTAAAACATGAGTTGAGGTTTAATTTCTTCCTAGGAATGAATTTACGAGGCGCTTTGCGTAACTAGCGTCATCTACCGAACTGGTAATTAAGTTCGCTATAGGCCTAATTAATAATTATGACGCTCAGTTTATAGGCAGGCATATAATACTGTAAAGTAGTACGCTGACAACACAGGCAGGGACTTGATTGATACTTGCCCTCAAATGTCAAGGTTAAGTAGCTAAGTCGCAATCATTTCATCACATGACAGACAGACAGACAGACAGACAGACAGACAGACAGACAGACAGAGACAGAGTCAGAAACAGACAGAGACAGAGACAGAGACAGAGATAGAGATAGAGAGTAAATGTAAATGCAAGTCTCCTAACTTTCTCTACACCGCACACAACACGCAGCGGAGCGACCAACTTATCACCGGCGCTATATGAAAGCAAGTCCGCAAGAGTCAATACAAGTTGTTTAGTCCGGATCAGAAGGTACAATGAAGATAATTTATTCATACCCGTCGCCAAAATGGCTGACGGCAGGAACTGACGATGGTGATGATGATAAAGAATGTAACCTCTTGGTATATATAATCCGTATCTATTTTAGATGAACCAATCAGTGCAGAGGAGCATCCTGAAGCCACGCCCACTGTCGAAGCCACGCCCACTGTCGAAGCCACGCCCACTGTCGCTCCTTCTCAGCCATAAGAGGTCGTTGGTCTCAGCTGAGGCAGACGCCAATCATCGTCGTTATGACGGCGTCGTTAAATAAACGTATTATCTCTCTCTCTCAGCTGAGGCATTTAAATAGAATTGGCGCCAACGCATTTGCTGTTGAGGCGTTGAATCTATCTCTTCGTGTCTATTAGATGTTCTGACAACGACGAGAAGTCTGATATTAAAAATACTCCAAGATGGCCGACGAGACTTGGGAAGGAAAGGACGCGAAGAACGTGGAACACAGAGGAAGAGCAGCGGACAACGAAATGCCGAAGAAGAAACTGACGGTGAATTTGCCGACACACTCGTTCGAGGCTGCCAATACGGGCAAACATGTAGTATCGGGGTTAGGGTCCGAGGTTAGAGTTTGTGTCGTCATTAGAAAACATGGTACCTTACGCGCAGGATGCCAAAAGATACCGTATAGAGCCAGTAACTTGCGCACCCCGATACTACATGTTTGCCCCAATAGCAATAAAACGGAATGTGAGTATGACTGATGATTTATGAAATTGTGTGGTAGTGTAATTTTTGAACTCTGGCCAGCCACAGTATTTAAAATCGGTCCTTGTTCATTAATTAGTCTCCTCACTATTCAACAAGGTCATCTGATTTGTGTATGTTTGGTCAGACTTAAAACTAGAACTTTGCTTGTTAAACGAGTCTTTTCGGTTGCTGGGCTAAATTTTAGAATTCCTTCTCTGTATCTGCTCGACTGCTCAGTCTCCTACAGTGTCATTTTGTGCTCGGTTTAAAACACGTCTCTTTCAGATTTCTTATGAATGCACAGGCTGTCTCTCTCTGTGTGAAAGGACTGATCTTCTCTGGATGTTGACCTGATTATGGTTTGGCTTTGGTGCATTGGTTTTTGTAGAAGTTGTTAATTAATAATCGTCTTGTTTTGAAGACCTCTAGGATTTTCTTTCCAAAGATTCTGAGGCTTGAAGACACGACCAATGCCGCAGATCAACCCCTGGAAAAGAGGAAGGAGAGTTCGATCCAGAAGACAAAAAAAGTGGAAAACGCAAAAGCAAAGGAGTTGAAAACTATGACGATTCCTGAGGTGATTCCTCTGTCATTCGGTCAGTCGCAGGTAGCCGATCAAAAACAGACGATGACTCATAATGATGACAACGGTTGTCTTTCCTTGCCTACGCTGTCGATGCAACAAGGCATGATGAATGAACAACCTGCCGATGACGTCATGGCATCCTTGAAGGTATGCAGACTTGTTTCAAAGTACCCTTCTCTACTCCTATGATGCCACTTGCAGTACGCAAACTTATTTCTAAGTGCCATATGCAGCTTTGATACGTGATGTTACAGAACACTTGTACCAGTATAGTGCATCTTAGGAGCCTCTAAGAGGCACTCTGTATGTGGCTACAAGTAAGATGGAAAAGGGTGGCAGTGCACAAATACTGTATTCATTTTTGACTAGTAGTAGGTAAGGTTACATAAGTAAGTAAGGTAGGTACTGTAAAGTTGGTAATGTAACCTTTGATCACTTAAGATAAATGGGTTAGATTTAATACCACAGCTACCTAACCCTACCAAGTTTATCTACCGACCATAACGTCCCTTCCCTACCTTCAGGAGCGTAGCCAGACTTAAATTCAAGAGGAGGCAACTTGGCAAAATTCTTGTTATTGGGGTCATTGGTCAATAAAAGTTCCAGTATATATAAAGAATGCAAGAGGAGGCAACTGCCTCCTCGTGCCTCCATGTAGCTACGCCTATGCCTACCTTGCCCCTTACCTCCATTACATCACTTGCCTTGCCTTTGCCTATGTTACATTACCTACGTTTCATTACCTACCTTGCTGTACCTTTGTTACCTATGTCGAGTGTTTATTTATGCTTTGTTTTTGTTTGTTTGAGTTTCGGTTGCCCTTCTTCCATGACCTACATTATCTTAACGCCTGTTGCCTTGGAAACCACCAGAGTTGTATTGTCTCGAGACACTGTCTCGGTCTCGAGACAGGTTTTTTGATGTCTCGGTCTCGGACCCCCACTGTCTCGGTCTCGGTCTCGAGATCATTTCTTGAATTTTTGGAAACTGTCTCGAAGCGAAAGTCTTGTCTTTTTGGAAACTGTCTCGAAGCGAAAGTCTTGTTCTCTTGTAGAAGCGGTCTCCAAAGTTCTCGTACAAACTGTATTTTGTTCGGAACTTCGTACAGTATTGCGCTGTAAAATTGTCTTGTGCCGAAAGGATAACTACTTAATTGGAAGTGCCAAAAAGACAGGAAGTTTAAAAAAGCGGGGTTTCTGGTATTAAGATTTAAGAGTATTGGGAAAAGCAGTCTTAAGTTTGCACTTTCAGTCCAAAATTTCCAAATATCTTTAAATGTCTCATAAAGAACCTGAAATCATTCACGCAGTTTGAAATCAATTAAAAACAAAATAGATGGCATGCCTTTCGTCGTTTATGTAAAGCCAACATAAGCGAAACGCTTGGAACAACATCTAGTTTCTCAAGGTGCGTGATGTGACTTATGTCGCTAAATCGCTAATAGGCCTAGGGCGGAGTAGGGCCTATATGGAATTTTGTTTGTTTAAATTTTAGAATCATTTATAAGATTTCAGAATGGCTGAAATATTTAATTTCTTTATAGTTTATACAATTCAGGTGATCGGCTGATTTCAGTGACTTGACCGTTGTATTAGACTTCAAAAGTTGAGAAAAATTGTTTCGGGACTTGAGTCCAATGTGCATTTAACTCGTTTTGAACTGTCTCGAACTGTCTCGGACCTGGTGTCTCGTCTCGGTCTCGGTCTCGAACCCCACTGTCTCGGTCTCGGTCTCGGTCTCGAGTTTTATGTCTCTTATACAAGTCTGGAAACCACACAACTATCGAAGGTGACCATGCCTTGGAGTACTTTCTGTATTGCGGTGCTATATAAATTTTGCAGATGCATTTCATGACCTTCTGTAACGTTTTGTGTTAAGAGTCTGGAGGCAAAGTACGTGACAATGACCGACCTCGACGCTCCTTTGGCGAACGATATCTTTCGCGACTGTCTCGTTGATAGCCTCATTATGGTCCAGGTTGTGGTTTTTTTGCTTAAACATAACCATCTTATATCATGCTCCAGTATAACACTCGATTGGCCGTTATTTTTGGCAGAGGTGGATGGATTTACAAATTCTGTGTATGAATGTGTGAATGTCTTTGGTATTTAGCGCCGTTTAAGAATGTCGTGATAAAACATGTCCATCCATCAGATCTAAAATGGTGTGACTCTTATGTAGGTGAGCGAATGGTGATGTTTTCGTGTGAACTGTTTCAGGAGCATCTGGGACTTTTGGAGGAAACTCTTCACCTCTCTGTTGCCATGGTTGATGTCTACCTGTCGAAGTGTCTTGTCGTCTTCCAGTATAAGCAGTTCGTGCTCGTCGGCTTAGTGTGTCTTGATATCGCGAGCAGACATGTGGAACGTTTTCCCCCCACGGTATGCAAAATACAGTAAAACAGTACAATTGATTTATTATTAGTAAACATTTTTAACATCCTCATCTGTTTCCTTTATCCATCATCCAGTCCAATATCATGTTTCTTGAATTTCCTGGGACTTCCTTTAGTACGATTCTTCCTTCAAGCAATGTCCTCCGGAGCGTGAATTTCCATGCAGTGTTTGGCCAATCCAGTTCATTTATCTGCTCTTTATTGTGTTGATCATTAACCTTTCCGGTTGCTGATTGGGTGATAAGTGATAAAGATTCATGTGTTAGAATGAACTGTTACGTGAACTTTTAATTGACCTGTTGGCTTTTGATTTACTTTTAGATCGAGACCCTGATGGAGCAGATGGACGATCGCCAGTTCCAAGCAGATGCCATCGCAGCCATGGAAAGACGCGTTTTGGATGCCCTCGACCATCGGCTTTCGATCCCAACACCGTTTGTCTTTCTCCACCGATTTCTCTGGCACCTCGACTGCAAAGATCCCGACAGAGAACTGGTACGATTTGCCTTTTCCTTAGATTCAGACGGGTTCAATCCTACTCCACTGAGAAGGTTGCTGTGTAGGGACCTTGACCTTCAGTCGCAACTGCTCAGCACCATCGATTGATGCTTCATCATGAGATAATGGCGCTTAAGAAATGCAGAGTAAAAATGATGTGCTAAGGCTAAGAAAGTGAAGCCACTAACCGTTAACAACTCTGACTGTCTCTTACAGGACTGCTTTTTTCTCTGTAATGTTCATTTTGTGTTGACATTGTTATCGTTTTGAACATGGACTCTGTTGCTGTTGAGCTGCTTTAACACATGTTTTATTTGTGCTGTTGAACAGATGGAAATGATGTGCACCTACATTCTCAGCCTGGCTTTGTTCGAGTCGATGTACTCTGAGTTTCCTGCCTCTCTTAAAGCCTCCGCTTCCATTCTACTTTCACGCGGGCTTCTCGCTTTACGCGCGGCTTCCAACAGGAACGTTCCAGCAGAGGCTTCTAAGCAGTTGAAGTCAAAAGCGGGAGTTTCTTTGCCACGGCCAGATCTGTCCTTTTGGGATGATAACTGCGTTCAGTTGACCGGTTACGAACTGCAGGACCTGAAAGACTGTGCAGTTTCGATGCTGGAGGATTTACAGTGGGGTGAAAGAGCATTTTGCCAGGTATAGATGGTGATGAGAGGCATCTTGCTAAATGATGGTTTGTTAATTAGTGTTGCTAAAAGCTGTGTTTTAATTAGTCATTCGCTAAATAAACTGCAGAATCCTTATTACACGTTTCATTAAAAAACAAATTCTGTTGTAAGGTGGTTGTGGACAGAAAACTACAGTCTATGGCTGTAGAAAATAAATAGCAGGAACTTGTTATTCATAATAATAATGAGTGCAGCTTTGTCATAGTTTTACAGTATTAATAAATGTTAGTATTTTCACAATTAACGTGTTGCTAGTGTTTTGCTGATTGGTGTTTTGGTAGCCTAGTCACACCCCCTGTGGTTTGCTAATTAGTTTATAGCTGATTGGTGCTAATTGATGTTTTGTTGTTATTCTAGTAATTGTTGATTGGTGTTTTGCTAATTAGGTGTGGGTTATGGTGGCGATGTGGTGTATAGCTTATTGCTAACTGGTTTTTCATTGTTATTCTAATAATTGTTAATTAGTGTTTTGCTAATTAGGTTTGTTGGGCTTAGTGGTCGAGTGGTTAGTACACTATGCTGTCATTCCGGATGTAATGGGTTAGAGTCCAATAATGAACATTGAAGAAAGTTGAGCGTTTCTCTTCCAATAGCTCCCTCTTGTGTGCTCCGTTGCAAGTGCTTCACACACAAAGAAGTGGTAATGATGATCTAACTGCTCCATCCTACCTTCCTTTGAGAGCTATGTATTCCAGTCTCAGCATTGCCTGATCACAGATCTCGTTCAACAACACTGGGTGGTAATCTGGTGGTTTCTCTGTTGCGTCCTGCCACAACGCAACATGGAAGAGGTGGTCGACCCTCGTCCTCCTGGAAAGGGCTTCTGTGCAATCTGTGACATGACTGCTTCTAATTTCCATGCCTCCAACATACTTTCCAAGCGGTTGAAGACCAATCTCTGTTCGATCCAGTTGTGATATGTTCTTGAAGATGCGCTGTATAAAATAATGAGCATTTGCCGATACAAATTGTGGATGATGCATATGACGACGTTGATGAGTGAACTGTTAATTGGCTGGTTTTAAGTTATCTAGACGATTAATCTGGCGTCTGTTAATGAAGTACCCTACCTCGCAACAGTGCTGCCTACATTAGCAGTGCCATGTACTTAGTAAAGCTCTTGTGTTTGCAGTACACTGCATAAGAGATCTCCGAGGAAAGAATCCCTTGTTTCTTCACAATCATGATTCACTGTATAGGGCGCTATATAAGTCACCTGTTACATTAGATTCTTATATTTTCAGGGATGCCAAGACAAGTTCAGCCAGCCAAAGTACCAATCCGTGAGCAGTCATCCAGCGCAGTCTCTTGCTGCGTTGAACAGACTTGCCGTTATGCTCAAACGCTTGCCCAAAGCCTAATGATTTTGGTTTTGAATGCATCACCCGGATGTTTCGTTCTTCGGCACAGGATTGTTTCCCACTTGTCATGACAAAACAGAATTTTGGACTTTGTGGCGTTCGTGCACATCATGAAATATTTTTGATATTGTTCTGCGCACGTGTTTTTAAGCAGTTGTTTTTTATTCTGTTTGAGAATCTTCATGTGAATTATTTAACTAACTGTTTTTAAGCTGATAGTTGATCCGGATATTAGTTGATTAGATTATTTATAATTTCGTATTTTTGATTGAAGCTTATTGAGTTCGTTTAGGTTACTTGATAATACTAAAGTGATATTTGGCATCGTTAGTAATTTGGCTTTGGTCTGATTGATGCCTTGTGCTTTTGAGACTGGTGCTGCAGAAATCTGCAATTAATAATTAAAACATTGATTAATTTATTGATTTAGTTTTAAATTAATTTATTCTAGTCATTGCAAACGTATCTACAGAATTTTGGACTACATGACATGTATAGTTAAATGTTTTTGAAGCAGCTGTGATTGAATTCCGTTTATAAAGCACCTTTGTGTGAATTATTTAAAGGTTTGTTTGAAACATTTAATCAGGACGTCATTGATTGATAATTCTCTTCTTTGCAAACAACCGTCTATACAGACATTGGTTGTAGATTTCAATACATTAAAACCTGGTTGCATTTCTGTGGATGTTTCAATGCTTTAATCTAAATGGTGAAACGACATTGCAGCTCTTCAAATATAAGAACATAAAATATTGTCAGTAATACTGTTTAGGAGCTCTTGGGGTAAGAGAACCACCTTCCCTCCAATAGGTATTCAGCTGTAGACACTTGATACCTATAGTGAAACGTGTTATAAGCCATGGTGCATCGCTGCAAGCTCTAGCTTCTCGTTGGAACGTCCACTAACATGTATGTGTCCATGTCTAGCAAAATGTATAGAGCCAGTGGTGGATTTATGCAAGCTACAACCGGAGATTGTTTGATTAACCTCGAGAAGTATTCTCGATTTTTTGGTGATCAAGTAGTTTGGAACAGAGATTAGGCTATCTATCAATGCGTTTTATTGCAGTATGCTTTTTCAAGCCATCTTAAGAAGCATCTTTTCCTTAGGTCTAGATCTGTGAGATTGCCATGTTAAGCACCGTTGCGAGATTCTTATAAGGCGTTACAAAAATAGCCACACATATAATGAATACAAAATATAATTAGCATACAGAGCTAGATCGACAATCGGTACTTCTCTAACCCTTTTGACCTTCAATCAATCGGCCGTTTATTGATTCAACAACAGCACAATTAATTAACAATCGGTCATTTCATTAAACTTGTTAACAATAAGCAGCATAGGACCATTGATTTATGTATCGATGACGCTAATTATTGGGCAGTTGTGATGAAGAATCTCACCAGATGAATTCATTGAAATAGGGTCGAGGCCACAGGTCGTTATATAAAAACGTGTGCATTTACATTTTTCACATTTAACACACGAAATATTTGACGAACAACGTACCCCATACAGTCATTCTACTGAGCTCACAGCTATCCCGCATCGAGTCGCTAATGCCAAGTGGTTGTCACAGACAGGGGCGCAACCACGGTCCAGAAGTTGGGGGGGACCTACTAGAATGTCTAAGGGGGAATTGCGAGCGCCGAAGGCGCGAAGCTGCGATTGCCGAAGGCAAGGAGCCCTTGTAACGATTAGGGGTATGGGGAGCGTCGTAAGCTCCCCATCGGGGCCTGGGGCTCCGCCCCAGAAGCCGACGCAATTTTGAGCATTTGATACCAAATGGAGTACATTTTGAGCTCTTGTTTACCTCAAAATTTTCAAAAGTTGGGGGGACCGTCCCAGCCTGCCCGAAAGTTGGGGGACGCGTCCCACGGGTCCCATAGGGTGGTTGCACCTATGGTCACAGAATAAATGCTGTTAATAAAAGACAGGCTACATTGCAAGAAGAAGGCGCTGGATTCCTCGCAGTGGTTCATAAGAAGAAATGCGCTATAAAACCAGCAAATTATAATGGTGGCCGGTTTTGGATCTATTAAAAGCCGAGAAATTATTTAACGTGGTACATGAATTAATCAATTTTAATAATTATAATTAAATACTGATATATTCATCGGTTGAATTTGACAAAGTATGTAGCATTTAAACTAGAGAAATCTTTCATGCTTTGAATGTTCTAATGTTCATTCTGGTTCTCTCGATCATCGATACTTGGCTTCACCCTCTGAATTTGCCTTTTTTTCTAAGGTCTTTCGAGGGGAATTATTAAGTATTTACAGTTACTTGGCTTTGTATTGCATTAACATTTAGGACGCTTTACAATTCAAATATTGAGCAAGCTTATGCAGACTCGGGGCTGAAGGATATAGTGCATAAGTTTACTGAGTGTCGGTTAGGGTCGGGTTACGCGTCGTGAGGGTCAGGGTTAGGGTTAGTGTCGTCATTAGAAAACCTAGTATCGTCTTGCTTCCGCGCAACATGCCCAAAAATACTGTATAGTCCTTCAACCCCCGATACTATAAGTTTGTCAAATATGGGGGGCCCGTGGCGCATTGGATAACATCTGGCACACAGACCGAGAGGTACCGAGTTCGAGCCCCGTTAGGGCGGATATGCTTTGTAGGCTGCTATTAGCGCCGTTGTATTGCAAGCTGTCTGTTCTGTTAGTAGTTAAGATTTCAATTGCATAACATGTAAATGTACAGCGCAGTGCGTTTGTCAGGCGCTTATTAAAGAAAAGATATTATTATTTATTATTATTATTATTGCACACGGGTTTTGTAATAGACTGCATGCGTAGCGACTGGGATAGTATTTCGCTTGAATTGGCCATTTATTGGCGCAATATTAGATTCATATAGTTGTTTACCGAGACGAAGAGATTTATGTTGAAGCAGCGGTTGTTAAGTCGTTGCCGCTGTTTCTGTTCCATGCAGATGCCTTGCTGGTATTTTGAGAAAGACGAGTTGCTGCATTCTCCTTCAGAGGCAGATGGAATTAACGCTGAGACGGAATCCCGGTATCGCGAAGAAGGTGCCGGATTCATCATTGAGCTGGCAAACAAACTGGGAATGTATCCTTTAAACAGAATGTCGATGTGGTTTTTACGCAAAACAAGGAATGAGTCTTTGAAACACACAACTTGTCTCTTTCAACTTGCTCTTTTCAGTGTAGCCTGACTTTTGGCTCTCCTGACCATCAGCGGGCGATTTGTGCATTGTGATAATAACATTGCACTATATAATAGAAGTCATTGGATTAGATTATGTGTGAAACATCGAGATTCCTTTATGTTGCACTAAATCAGTTGAGACTGTATGCATTTAGTGCAAGGTTGTTTCAAGAGAAGGTCTGATGCATTAATGAGCAACTTCTGTGGCACTGGTGGTTAATGCAGAAGCCACCAACCAATGGTGTGCAAAACCAAAGCCACAGTCAGGTCAGCCTACAGAAAGTTAGTTGAATGAAAGGACCAAGAGAACCGTGATTGACAAACCAACTGAAAAAGATGAGTCTTAATTGGCGACCAAAATTACAATTTAGAGACTGAGCAGAATGAACAGCAGTTCCAAGAATCTCGTTCACACTTCACATGTTCAGCATTGGTAAGCGACAACCAATGCAGGTCATGAGGTTAACAATAGTTGATTACAAACTGTGCTGGTTTGCTGTGGTCATGTTTGCACCTCGGCCAAGAAGATCCATCAGCCTCGTAATGATGTTTCTGTAGAGGCGCATAAACAATTGTACTAGTTAATTTCCTGTTTTCGTGAACGTAGATTGATCTGTTGTAAGTTTCCTAATTTTCGTCCGTTGTCCTTGACTCTCCGTTCCAGTCAATATGACACGTATGCTGCTGCCGTCGTCTATTTCCATCGATTTCACGTCTTACAGTCGTTTAGGAATTTCCACCGACATGTGAGTCACTGAAAGATATCGTGCAAATGTGATGGCTTTATATGAATTTCCAGTTGCTGTGTGAAACCACAGAATGACTGTTCAATTATCGTGAAGATGAATTCAGTTGTGAGGCACGTTGACCGAACGCATGGAACATTCGACCTGTATTAAATGCGGATTAGATTGAATTAGATAAAGTCTGTGGAGCAGATGGAAGTTTACAGTAAATTCACCTAAAAACCTAAATGGTCAGATTAGCAAGTACTTATTGATGTCTGTGTTAGTGCTTTCGATTGAGTTTGGGTTGAATTTAATACCATTCTAATAATAATAATCTTCGTTTATTGATTTAAACTGACATGAATACAGTATGATTACAAGTCATAGTATGAATGCTGAACGGATCACAAGTTATTACAGGAGTCGAATTTAACTGTATGGCAACCATGCAAGGCACCCATCTGTCCTACTGCTCATATTACCAGCACCATCTGGCAAATGAAAGGCTGGGTCCGCAGTGGGTCGAGCTTTGGGAGGGTAGCGGGAATCGATCCCGTGTCCATGCTGATCTTCTGCTCTTTGTGCCAGAGTTAACCATTAATCTAAACCTCCCTCTGAATACAGAGTTGAACTGTTGATTGAATTTGCTGTGTGTTTAGTTATTTTAACCCTTGTTTTATAAATCTTGATATAATAATAATTAGTATTTAATAATAATAATAATATGCAGCAGATATGTGTAGTGGTCTTATGGTTGCGTCTCAGGTGACGGCAACGAGTTGTCTTCTTCTGTCGAGTAAGACGCAAGAGAACAAGACGACTCTTCAGGATCTGCTGAAGACGATTAAGTTGCTTCTGTCTGAGAAGCAGTTCAGTGTCTTTGGAACGGATCCACAGGTAACAACGACGGCAGACATTCATCTTATTACTGATGTCTTTAGGGTTGTATGGTCCCCAAATGTAGTTTTCTGTAGAAAATGACTTTGCTGTATCAGAACTGTGCAGCTGTAGAGAGGTTCTTCATGTTACACCTAGTACAAAGGCACCAGAGTATCCAGAGAGTGTATTTCTCTTCATTGATCTTTTATTGCTTATAAGCAAAATCTCGAACTGAATCCAGAGATCCAGCAGATGGAAAAATAAGGTATAAATAAAGACTAAATTTCTGTTACTTTACTGGTGTGTCTGTCTCTGCCTCTGTCTGTGTGGCTGTATCTGTGCATCTGGCTTGTATGGTACACCTAAGAATGTATAGTTTTTATTAATGCCTTGTGCACGAGATTACATTGAACATCTTATCTTCAAGACAATGGCAAAAAACAACACAAGGCATAAATAATGCATTGGTTCTGTAGCAATTGTCAATTGAGAATTTGAGATGAAAGCATCATCACTAACAGAGGGGCCTGGGTGACGGTGCATTAAGCACTTCTGACTCCTAGGGTGTAGTTTGTTGGTGTAGTTTTGTGATCTGTTGATTGATTGTTGTTTGTAGCAAGAGGTCATTCAGACGGAGATGTCTCTTCTTGAGACGCTAAAATTTGACCTTGATGTCATTCATCCCTATGCTTATCTGCTGCACTACACCAAACTCCTAAAAGGTTTGTGTCTATGGAGTCACTTTACACAGTTAGATGAACAGTTTCCTATGTGGATATTTCATAATCATCTTATGTTGATGTTTTTATACCATAAGTATTTTGAACAACATCTCAAGGTGCCACGTCACACCATTAAGTTTAGCTAAGAACAGGTTATTAATTGAAGACCAATGAGCTTGAGTTAATGTCTTTGTCAGTTTCATCTGCGTGCTTATTTGTGATTTAGTTTTGTGTTCTGTTTGTATTTATGACCTGCATTTGGATAAAAGTTTCTAAGTTACAGAGCATCTGATGTTTTAAATTTCAGGTGACAAAGAGAAAATCCAACAAGTCCTACATACGTCTTGGACATTTGTCAACGACAGGTTCATAGACTTCATTCATTCTCTGTTATTTCCTAATTATTGGTTTATTAATTGACAGCTTATTTATCATTACTGTTATTTTTACCTGAGGTAAGTTAGGGCACAAAATTATGCTATTATTATTATTATGATTATTATTTTGAGACTTATGAGTCAGTGGCTGTACCAGTCCCTTTGAATGTTACTGGTTTTACCAGGTATGCAAATAAGTGAATTTTACATCTACACAAAAAAGTTGTAGGCATGGTCAATTTGAATGTAGTTAGTTATGTGAATGTTTTGAGTTATGACTGATTTCTGACTGAACATTGTCCAGTTATTATTAACTGGGCCCAGTTTCTAGCACATGCCACATCCTGTGAGAAAGCAGAGGCATTTTCTTCAATGGGGTCACCTGATTGCCTTTCTCTGGGAATACCTAAGAATAGAACTGTCCCCAGAGAATAAGCTTTTGGAAATCTCCTTGTATCCATTTGTTCTGCTCAGTTGCTTACGTTATGTTATTTCGTTCTCAACTTAAAACTTATCTTTTTTCAAATTGCTTATCAACCATAGGCGGTCTCTTTGTCGTGATGTATTGACATTCTGGATGTTGACCTGATAATGGCTTCGTTTAGGTGAAGCATCAGTTGATCTAAGTAATTTTTGTTATTTTTTGGGTAACAGTAAATGAAATGAAAATGGAATTAAATTGTTGTCTCTCTGTTCCTGCTTGCAACAGCCTCTACACGACGCTTTGTGTTCAGTATGAACCGGATCTTCTGGCCGTTGCTTTTCTCTATCTTGGCTGTCGGCTGACGAAGTTCGAAGTGACCGACTGGCTCGGCAAACCAGACAACTACAACGGCAAATGGTACAGCCATTTCGTCAGCGACATGAACGTCGACATTCTCAAAGGTGACAGAGGTTTTGTCTTTGATTCAACACTTTGTTTCCTCATACCCTTATATTGATCTGGTGGAATTTATTTTGACCCTTGCTTGATTCTGGTGATTCTTACACTGTTTCTTAGTATCTGCTGTGCATCAAGGAAGATGCATAGCAAATGTCATAATAACAAATATTATAATTAAGATTTTAGATTTGAGTGAGATTAATCAGCTTTTGTTAAAGTGTGCAGTTTGACAAAACCCATAATAACAGTTGTTGGAAATTTCTCTCTCTGAGTCTCATGGTAACAAGGTAATGTTCAGAATTGCCAGTAAATGATGGAACCACTTCTCTGACTAGTCACTACTTGATATCAGACGGCATATTATAATTAAGATATCACAATGAAACAGGCATTATAATGAGGGAGACGATGTATTATCGATCTGTGTAGATATCTGTGGCCAGGTGCTCGGACTCTATTCGAAAGGACAGAAGGAAGCGCCTCTCGTCACTCGGACGTCGTCTTCCCGTGGAAGAGAAGCTCGTTCTCCATCTCCAGTTGCTCGTAGCAGCAGACGAAGGTCAGGGTCACCGGGTCAGAGGAGAAGCAGAAGACGGTCATTGTCTCCGTTGCCAAGACGACCAGCGGACGTAAGTGCACAGGCCGAGCTCTCCTATGATGCTTAGTATCAAACATTGTTTGCTTTAATGGCCTCTGTAACAAATGCTGTAAATGCTAATGGCTTTAAAATCATCTTTTTAACAAGTGCAGTTAATGGCCTTCAATGCTAATGGCTTTAATGGCCTTTGTAACAAGTGCTGTAAATGCTAATGGTCTTTTCATTCTTGAGCAAAACCTAATCTGAAGAAATGTTTTGCTTTGAAATATCGTATTGAAATCATTTTACTACGGTGCCTGCATCATTTAACATAATTTATATATACACTTTGTAAATGTGTATATATACATGTATACATTCCTTACAAATACATGTTTGTTAGCTAACTTAGCTGTGCATTATGCAGAATTTTCTGTTAGCGTTTTTTAATTAACCTCTGTGATGGGTTCGTATCTATCAATTAATTATCGACTGATTTTGTTGCTTGCAGTCGCCTTCAGTCGGAAGAAGTCGACTTTATGACTTGGGTTAGTAACTGATGTCTATGCCAATAGAAATATTCGACATTAAATTGGTCTATATATCATTCGTGGTTTTTGTAAACACTGGCTTATGTCAAAGGTGTCGGTCAGTGTTGCTTCAAATGCAAACGACCTTGTAAACCATATGAGTGATTGCACAGGGAGGACAAAACGGTCGACAAACACTGCATTCTGTCACAGGATACTCGGTTAAACTGACAAGACAGTTGAATTGTTCTGTTTAACTGTCTGTGTAAATGGAATGGGGGTTGTTTTGGGAAGGACTAGACTTGATGGGGCACTGAAGTGTGTAGGAAACATTTCCACCTGCAATCAACTGATTTTGCATCAATTGTTGACGTGTTTTCAGATCGATCTCCTCCGTTGAGATCAAGGCGATCGTCGCACAGTCGATCACGAAGTCACCACAGACGCAGCAGCTACTCGAGAAGTCCAGAATGGCGTAGACGAGATCGATCGCCCCTGCCTCGCAGTCCATCCCCTCGATCCCCAGTGGCGGTCATGGCTCCCCCGGAACCAGGCACCTTCTTCCTGTCAAGAGAGAGCTTTGAGGAAATCCAGGCGCAGCTGAGGGCCAAGTCAGGCCAACCTCCACCTGAGCAGCAGTATGGGGTGGCTCTGCCCCCTCCTCCTCGCTTCACCCCATTCCAGGAACAGATGAGACCATTTGTTCCACCCACCTATCCACCAGTCAGCTTTCATCCACCGCAGCCGTCACAGGTGGTCGTAGCTTTTCCGTACCAGCCACCACCAGCAATGCCACCTGCTTCTCATCCACATTTTCCGCCTGGCGCTGGCTTTTCGCAGAGGCCTCCAGAGTTTGTTGGTCCATCCCAGATCCTGGTGCATCATCAGCCTACGGTAATAACAAGGCCAGTAATGACCTTGCACCCAACCCATATTCCTCCGCCTCATAATCCAGAGATTCATGTCTATGGCCGGCCACCCGGTCCATTCCCTGAGGTACGAGGTCCGTTCCCCGATGCACGAGGTCCGTTCCACGATGCACGAGGTCCGTTCCCTGAAGTACGAGGTCCGTTCCCCGATGCACGAGGTCCATATCCTCCGCAGTTTGAAGGACCACCACCAGGTGTGCCAGGTTACATGCAACCGCCTCCTAATCAAGACATGCATGTCTTTGTTCGTCCGTCCGGTCCTTTTGCATCCCCCGAGGGACCACCGCCGCAGCACATGCCGCCCCCTGTGCCCAGGTCTCCAGGTGGCGAAGTACTGTTTGCGAGGGGAGACGGTTCCATGATTGAAACGTCACCAGATGGTAAAAGGCGGATGCAGATCAAGAAGCTTGTGTCACAGCAGCGTCCGAACTTGATTAATCTTGGCAGTCCTGACTCGTTCAATGACCGGTCGTGATTGGCTGTTCAGTGTTTACGCAAGGTGGTTATGGTACTAGAAATGAAGTGTATGGTACAAGACAACTGTCTTTATTGTTTCATTGTTATCAATCCTACAAGTTGTTGAGATCATCATCTCAGCAAAGCATTAATAATCCATTTTGAATAAAGGCTGAAGATGAATTACATTGATTAGTTAAATGAGTTTCTATCAGATGCGGTTGTAGGAAACACCTAATTATTCGAGATCTGTGCAAACTTTGCCTCTACCCAGAGTTATATGATCAGAATGCTTGCTTCTTGAATCCTCCAAATTCAAACAAAAATAACTGCATTGCCTGTAATTCATTCATTCATTCATTATGAAGTTTTATATAGCGCCCTTCAAGGTTACTACTCAGTAATTGGCCGACGGTTTGATGTTTTTGGTGTGTGCCAAAAAAATGGGTGTTGAAAGTATCACAGTCAAACTAACAGTGCTCAGTACAGGGTGAAATCTATGTATATATATTATGTTAGTTTAATGACGAAACCAGGTGACGCACCACATCTGGGTACAAAGAATGGGAATAATAACAAATAAACAGCACTCATCTTTAGTACGTAAGTATGTAGAATAAAAACCTCAGACTTTGCTCTTTTATAAACAACTTGCCATAATTTACCAAAATAATTACATCTAAATAGCCAATTTCCTTAGTGTAAAGTATGTAGCAATCGTTGACTAGAGCAAGTATGACCCACGCACGATAAACGATTAATACCTCGATGCCACCAGATCCAGTCTATGTCTGGCTTCATTAAATTTACAATATGATCTCTCACAAGAAGACCTTATGAAGCAACGGACTGCGAAGAGTTGCGACCTAAGCTATGCAGAGGTTGTGCGGAGGGACAGTCGTCGGTTGTCAGATGTTCACTAGAAGTCGTTTCATTTAGAGTGGCCACATACTGGCGCAGAGCAATTATGCACACCGGTTGCTTGGCAGCAAATTCCTCCAGGTAATCACTGCTACTGCCTTGATTAGAATCCAACTCCATCTGAAAATTGTAAAACATGTCAATATTATATATTATGTACCAGTTACACTATATTCATCCAGTGATGGGCACAATTCTATTTTGAAAATACTTTTCTATTTTCAGAATATTTTAAAAACTATTTTATTTTGTATTTTCAAAATACTTTTGAAAAGTATTTTGTAAAAGTATTTTCAAAATAGTTTTAAAAAGTATTTTGGAGAATTCAAAATACTTTTCCAAAATACTTTTTAAAGTACTTTTCAGAAATAAATCTTATAAAGCTTCTGCCAAAATTATTATTTTAATGTAAGAATGCTTAATTAATAATATTCTGGGCACATCAACTTGTGATACTTCCGAGTTTGTTGTATATTAAAGGATATATATCAGGGTTATCTGTTTGGTCTTCTTTTCTTTGCATCATACATACGGTACCTATATCAAGAACTGTTCTTGGTGAACGAGCGTTTTTAATTGCTAGACCTAGATTTTGGAACTCCCTTCCTGTGTAGGCTATGTGCGCTCTGATCAGCGGCTTGTGTTTATTTCGTTCTCAACTTAAAATTTTTCTCTTTGAAACCGCTTATCCACCATCATAGGTTGCCAATCTGTCTTAATGTTAAAAACTGATCTTCTGGATACTGACCTGATTACGGCTTGATTTTGGTGTGCCATCGGTCTATTCCTTGTCACCTTGTGCATTAGACACCGGCACAATAGAAGTTACTAATTGCAATTACAGTTATATCAATGCTTCAAGTTTCCTTCCTACGTGTCCTGTTCCATCCACTAATTCCTATCCTCATCCATGCACTCCTCCTCTGCCTTCCAATCTTTCTCGTCCTAAACGAAACCTGCCTTACTTCTGGAGTCAGATGATGGATTGACCCCATCAAATGAAGCGAGCATTGTTGAGAGGGAATCCCATTATAACAGAACCTCTGCAGCTATAGTGAATGATTGGTGCAGGGCTAGATGAGCCAAATGTGTATAATTAGGGGTTTGTTGTATATAAACGGCTGAAGTATTAGTTGATTATTATTCTGAACCTGGGTGATGTATGTGATCATTGAGAAGACGTCTTTTCCCTTAACAACGGGTTCGATGATCCATCCACTCGAAGACATCTACAAAAACCGTGCAACATAATAAAACGTTATTGAACCCTGTAATACGTAATGTAATGAGGTCCTCAAACGGGTCTCCATGAGTCTGTAGAAACATAAACAGAAAGTAAATTGCCGACATTTCTCAGTGACACAGAAATGGTGTGACCTTACCCTTGGCTAGATGAACCATGATTATCTGGAATTGTGCACCATTATGGCTTGACAAGAAACCGATGAACCTTATTGACGTCATGTCTTTGGAACATGGATGATGTGTCAGTAAGTCAAGAGATAGATACTTAAAGGAAACAGAAACCTATCATTTTCTGCCTCAGTCCCTTGACTGTGCAACGTATACGTACTTAATAAAACACAGGTGATAAAGTTACTACTACCACAGCTACTACAGCGGAATAAAATGAAGCATTCTGAGAGGCGGACGATGTAATACATGTGTACTGTGTAGCCTACCGAATCTCTGGTTATTACCTTGACTCTTGTAACGTTCTCCAACTCTTGGCACTTTGGCCAATCGACCGACTGTAGGCTGATGATGTATCTCTTGCCTTCGCACTTTTCACTTTGCAACAGGCAAAGGTCATGGCACTGTTTCTTCGACGATTCCATACCCTCGTGGTACATATAAACTGCAGAAATAAAATGTTAGAATGCAATCGTAATCGTAATCTCCAAACTTCTAAAGCGCCACTCGAAAGCCAAGCGCATTAAACTATGATGCTTTCTGGAGGTCGATTTTTTAGTAGGAAAAATCTCTGAACTAACTATCATGACTTTTCTCAAAAATTTATCAAACTTTGGATTGTCTAAGACTCTAAGTTCACTCTAACCTGCATAATTATTATGATTAGGAAAAAGACAACTACACATGATTCCGACACAATTTCACCTTCATCTTGGCAGATTACTGCATAATTCTAAAATGAGAATGCCATAAGATGCCTCGGATAAATATATATATTTATATGTTAAACATATATAGCCTACATATATACATATATACTATAGGCCTAGGGTTTACTAAAATTAAGCCATCATTCTTAAATAAATCTATCACCCACCTATTTTCAGGCCACTTTCAAATTCATGCAGCACTTGAACTTTCTGAAACAAAAGGTCAAGCCAAACTGAATTAAGTAGGCCTACTCCTCTCAATTGAATTATTATATAATTTAAGAGAATGGATTTGACCGGAGTCTATTTCATCCTTGCAAGACCCTGCATGGCTCAGTTCAATTAACAAGGACAGTTGCACATTATGCCTCATAGCACTCTGGAACCTCTGAATGCTAGCTTTTGAGATGGGGGTCGGGTGGGGGTCGGGTGGGGCCACAGATGAACGGTAACATCACTGGCGTGAAGAGCAGAACATCACGTTGGAAGCGGGATCGATTCCCGCTACCGTACCCTTAAGGTTGACTCAGCCTTCTATTCGCCAGATAGCGTTGGTAAAATTAGTAGTAGGACAGATGGGCGCCTTGCATGGCTGCCAAACAGTTAAATTCGCCTCCTGTTAAACATGTTATTATCTGTTAGGCCTACTACTGTGTCATATAATCTTACTGCATTATATATATATATATATATATATATATATATATATATATATATATATATATTTGTCAGCTTGAATCAATGAAGAAGAATATTATTATTATATACATATAAAATAACCTATCACTAATAACGAGGTTGTGTTCTAACAGGACCATGTTCTAAATGGAGTTAGGCTAGGCCTAAATCTCGGAGAACTGTTCTTGTTAGGTCGGATTTTACGTTCTGATGATGAGTATTGGAAGACAAACTTTAACCTCTGATTGGACAGGAAATGCTCCAGATTTCATGGACGGTTCATTGACGAAAACTGGAGAATTTCCTGTCTTCCAGAGTCTAAACGTGATTTTATGATGACTAAAGAACCTGAAGCAAGTTGTCGTAAGTCTTTCTGCTGTGTGGCTTTCGGAGAATTTCATAGACGAGCTTTGGAGAAGCTGGAACCATTCCTTTACCAAGGTAACTGTAAGAACAACAGAGCAACCGAATTGAAAAATCCAACAACGAAACTTAAGCAACAACAAAACTGATGACATCTGATGATATCACTGATCAGTGATCACTTTGATCATGACATCGTCACATTCATCATAAAAGCTGTTGACACGCATGTAGCTTTCAGTAAGTGGCATCTTTTAAATTAAAAGTTTACGACTACAAATCCAACGATAATGAAAGCTTAATGATAAGTGCAACTCATTAGGCGCCATTGTAACGGCATGGCCGTGTTACGGCGTCATATAAATTGTCGTAATTATTATTATTGTTGTCAGCATAGTATTCACATTAGGGGAGACTGGGGCATAATGGGATACTTAATACTTATGCCCCAGCTTCCCCTATTCATGATCATTAGAAATAAATTTGAGTTTGTTGCATTAACACTATAGGACATTAATTTTACCACAAACGATCATAAAATGAATGTTCAGATGACGAGTGATTTAACATGAACCTGTGAATGGGACTGTCGTCATCAACTTCTTTCTGTAGGATGACGGTGTCTTTCTCTAAACCACGGTACCTAGCAAGTAATCAACAACAGTTAGAACAAAGCACCCTACCTCCTTTTCTTTGGTCAGGACTTTAAATGACTAACTAAGATTTCATAATCAAACAAGTTGCTGATACTTACAGATAGGGAAAGGGATTAATCACAGCTAAAGTAGGCCTACGTGTAGAATGCTAAATTAACTGAAGGTGACAACATTTGTGTCGAAACTGCTTCACTTCATTCTTTTGTTATTTTAATATGCAAAATAGTCAGTCAATATGCAGTTGTCAATCAGTCAATCAATCAATCCAAAGATCAATCAAAGGATCAATGACAGCATTTCTTCAATGAAAGAACCGACAGTGGCGTCACTAGGGGGGTGCGGGGGGTGCGGACCGCACCGGGTGTCACCATCGTAGGGGTGACACCAAAGTGACAAAATGACTGTCTAAGCAAATTTTTTTCAGAGTTTCAGCAGAAATTTATTATATTTAAATTAACAGTAACAGACAACAAAAACATTTTTCGTAAGCCCATCTTACATGTATTGTATCAATTTACCTCAAGCTGAAACTCTATACTAATTTACTTGTTAGAGCCTTCTAATGCGCTACGGTCAGTGCCGTCAATATTACCCATGCAGTTACAACAATGCTTCAACTTGGTGAAAAAGCTAGAGGCACTAACTAGGACTTTCTCTAAACGAGAAGCACAGTCACCTGGTGAAGCATTCAACTGAACAAGCAATCAAAGAAGTAGCAGCCATGTCTGAGACTGTTCAAGTGAATAGTCTGATAGCTCCCTCTGAAGAAGAGTTGATCGGTGTCCATTTCAAAATTGACTACTTTCTATGATGAAGTGTCTGAGAGTACACTTTTAATAGAAATAGGCCTACCAAGGCTGAGAAGGAATCTGAAAGCAGCAGAGATTAATCTGGAGTAGCCTAAGCCAAAGATTGGGCAATATAAGACGTTTTGACATTCATTGCTGAATGGGGCTTCGTGGAATCTCCCCCAGCCCTTTCAGAAAAGCCTAAAATTATTTCTGACGATCTGTGTGTCTTTGGCTTTATGTGAGAAAAGCTTTTCAAAGCTTAAACTTATAAAGAACTATTTACGATCTACCATGGGACAGTCAAGGTGTTCTGGTCTTGCGATATTATCAATTGAAAGTGAGTTGCCTATTGCCGTAAGGTCACCTTGTGCCGTCGATTCGCTGAATCCTAGCGACCGTCATAGTCAGCCTTCTCCATGTGTTCCGATCTCTCGTCGCCTCTCTAAGGTAGGCCTACTGATTTCGATTAAGTGATTCACAAGTTCGCAGTCTTGAAAGCTAGGAAATGAAAGTTCTGATCTAGTCGAGATGTTCACTAGGTGCTGAAATGCTTGCGTATTTGTTCGTGTTTTTTGTATTATTTCATTTTATGAGTATATTGCCATATATCAATATTTTTTTTTATTGCTAACCTGATTTTAATTGATAATATTCCTATATTAGCCTACAATGTTTTAATAAATAATCAGCCAAAATTTCCAATTATTTTTCCTTATTAGGCTATATAAAATGTGCCAATTATTGACACTACTGTAGTTATTATAAATTATAATATAAATTTCTGTAGTCTTTAAACATTATTTTATAAGGAGGCTGCAGGCACCTTCATTGCCCTCCACAGTCCACCAATATTTGCTAATTTGATTTTTAATGATGTAACTGCTGACCTGATGGTAAATGATTAAAATAAGAAATAAAAGTAACAAAATGCATTTGTAATATTTAATTCTGCTAGTTGTTAATATAACTATATTTACCCAGTGTGATTTTCCTTACAGATTTTATTTTAGTTATAGTTATAGTTATAGTTAATGATTTTTTATTTTAGTTATAGTTATAGTTATAGTTAGTATTATTTTTTAGTTATAGTTATAGTTATAGTTAATGGATTTTTATTTTAGTTAATTTTAGTTACTACTTAGTTACAATAATTAAGTCTATAAGCAAAATTGTGCGTAATAATACGCTGTTTCACAATTTAATCAGAGCTATGAAAACCTTTGAAGCATGGGTACAGTCAGCTTCATGAATACACGAGTTTCCAAAGTAACTGACAAATTTCACAATAAAAATTTCGCATTTTTCGTTCTCATTTATGTCGAATCGTCCATATTGCACTTCCTATTTTTATTTTTTGTATTAACGAAAATAAAGATGAATTTTCGTTAGTGTTATTTTCGTTATAGTTATAGTTATAGTTAATGATATTTTTAGTTATAGTTATAGTTATCGTTAACGAAGTCATTTTATTTTCGTTAACGAACATTTTCGTTATCGTTATCGTTAACGAAAATCACACTGTATTTACCATTACATTCTGTTATATACAGGAATTACGATTTACGGGTAACATTAGTACATAAATCATTTCTAAGGATTCTGCTTGGTCTGAAAAGGGAGGGTGTACATGGGGTGCCACCATGAGTTACCGCACCGGGTGACACCAACCCTAGTGACGCCACTGAGAACCGATTAACTCATCAGCTGATTAACTGTACATGAAACGACTAAACCGAGCCATTCTCTTCTGTTCTATGCATAGCCTAGCCCTATTGTGTCCATTCTTTGTTGTCAGTGCATCAGCACAAAAAAGTGACGACTGTCAAACAGACACCGTAACAGAGGAGGATAATTTGATCTTATAACAGAGGAGGAGCATTTGATCCTTAAGAGAGGTGGATCATTTGATCCTCTAAGACAGAAGTAGCATTTAATCCTCTGACAGAGGAGGATTTTAATCCTCTAAGACTTACGTCCATCCTCCAGTCGTTTTCGCTTGTTCCTTGTTGCTGCTCGTTATGTTCAACTGAGACACGCGTCCTTTCTAAACAGAATATCATCACAATGTCATATCTGGACCTTCTAAACAGAAGATATAAACATCTGGGATTTCTAAACGAGAAATCTCATGTATCTGGGGTTTTTAATGAAGTCTATTCTGTTATTATAATTACTATTATTAATTAGCAACTTCTATAGCTCCGGTGTCCAATGCACAACAGCACAAGACATCAACCGATGGCACAACAAAACGAAGCCGTAATCAGGTCAGATGTGCAGCCAACGTTTTCAAACTATCTTAAAACGCACTTATCTAGATGATCAGTTACTGATTTATGTCTCCAACGCTTCTGCGCGATAGGCCATACTTAAAATGCGCTATGCAAAGTGACTTCCTACAGTATTAGATACACATAAATGCATATCAATCAGTTTCTTTTCACGTGCAGCCAAATATAGGGCCTACTCTTTTCATGCGTAGGCCTATATAATATTCAGTTTGATATTAGGCTTTCAGCAGCTCTAGGAGAAATAATTGTTTACCTGCAACGCAATGCTATTAAATCACAGGTGCGTAATTAGGCTCCTATGGGTCTGTGTGTGTGTGTGTGTGTGTGTGTTTGTGTTTGTGGTGTGGTTTGTGAGTGTGTGTTTGTATCCGTACCTCGGCGATTAGATCAACAATTGTAGCCTCAGCCAGCGACTTCAACTGGCTTTCCAATTCACGATCTTCTACAAAAACAAAAAGGCTAAATATGATAAAATCATCAATAGGCCTATACAGCTGGTAATATCTACATAGATATCATTTTCAATATAATATTTGTAACTAGTAGTAATCATGTGAAGATCTCTCTAAATTTCAACACAATTCAACAAAGTTCATAGGAATCAACTATTATAATTGATTTCTGAATTCTTAAAGCAGATATTTTAGAAATCCGGAACATCCAGTAAACTTCCTACTTGGCTGAGCAGCGGAGTCAAGACCTGGAACTGCGGAATTTTCTGGTGGCATTTCTTCCGAAGGTGATCCTCTGCGTTTCTTTCCATCCAACTCCTTTTCCTCTACTTTCTCACTGAACTCTGGTTCCTTATAGATATCGCTGCTCTTCACCGATTTGCTTCTTCCAATCTCATTGAGGAGTGGCACGCGCCTTCGCAGCATGTTCTTCGTGACGCCGCTCATCTTCTGCTCATCTTCCTCTTTTCCTCCATTCTCTGAAATCTCTTTTTTCGCAGACGCCTGTTCTTTTGCTTGCTCCACAATTCGCTTTGCTTCTGCCGCAGCGTCCACCTTTCCCAATCCACGTCCTTGGTCTACGCTCTTCGACGGCGACAGTTTCCGTAGAAGATCGAATGGACTCTGAATGGAGACAGTTGTTGTTGTTGTTGGAACGTCCAGCTTGTTGGGCGCCACAGCAGAGGCAGAGGCCGAGGACATTGCTCTGGCCGCCTTCCGTCGTTTCTCCACCTCATACGACTCTCTCTTCAGCTCGATCATGTTCTTGAATTTCTGCAGCAGTGAAACATCTTGCGATGGATCCTTCACAGCCATCTTTGACTCCTTTGACTTCGAATTGTCAGGTGAAGTGAGAATGAGGCCACCTCCGCCTCCACCGCCCGATCCATTGCTGCCATCTTGTGGCGTGGTGTCGTTGTCTGGGTAACTGAGGCTCAGTCTAACCAGTGGGATCGTCTGGATTCGACGGTTCTGAAGGTAGTCGCGGACGGAGCAGAGCTTGACGGCCATTCGCTGGCAGTGGATCTGCATCTTCTGCTTCTTCTGAGTCTTTCCAAAACTGAACATAAACGTCAACATACATCGATCGGTCTCTACAAACAGAAACAACAATTAAGGCTGTAGATTGTAGAACAACAGATCATTCTGGTTCAGAAACAATGCTTCCAGTAAAACCTTAAAACTCTGCATTGACAGCTGACCACATTCATCACTACATCACCGAGCATCAGAAAAATAGAAACAGCTTAATGTAACTTATGCCTATATGCAAGCATTCATTCATTCATTCATTCCGGATATTTATATAGCGCCTCTTCAAGAAACCTACTCAGAGGCGCTCCCAGCCCAGCCACGGCCAAACAGAAAGCATGCATGCATATAAACATGCATGTATATATCTATGCATGCATGTATATATCTATGCATATATGTATAAATTCATGTATGCATGTATTTGTATATGTAATAATTATATGCATGCATTCAGGCATGTATGTAAACATGTATGTGTGTATGTATGCATGCATAGATGTATGCATAGATGTCTGTAGTTGATGACCATTCTATTCGATCATTGTCTTACAAAGTCACACCAGTATGAATGTACACCACCTGGTCATTTATATAGCGCCCTATCTCAGGCTATCTGAGTCATTTTGAGCTAATCATCCTACCAAACCATCCTTCGATCGGTTGCATAAGACAGAAGGTCCATTCCTCTGCCTCCGATTCATATTCCAACAGCCAACAACATCCGTTCTCCTCTCTCTGCCAAAATCTGATGACAGAAAATATAGAATAAATGCATATACTGACTACAAATGGAAAAATTGAAACTCACCATTTTCAGTTAACCCTTAAAAAGAGGCGTGGCCACAGTCGGATCCACCTCTGCACCTACTCCTAACCTCTGCAGCCACTCTCAACGTAATTAACACCTAGGCCTAAATTCCACAGGAAAGTAGGAATAGTCACGTTTTAATTCTCAGATATATTCATTTCTTTTCAAGTAAAATCATTCAATTAATTCACGACAACAATTGCATAAAAGATTAACAATAACAATGCCAACAAAGCAACAGCAAAACAACGACAACGACGATAAGACAACAACAGCAACGACAACAATTATACCAATGCCAACAACAACATCTTGATGATGATGATGCCGACGACGACGATGATGACGATGATGATATCGATTACAAAAACCCATATAACAGAACAAATTTGAATAAAGACAACTCAAACTTGATGATATCGGTATATCAACAATATTGCTATTGATGTTGATTGTTATAGTAACCAGAGTATTAATAGCAGAAGTCGATTCTACCTCTGAATTGTTGCCACCTGAACAGATTTCGGTCTGAATCTGACTGGAAGCCACGAGAGGCGCTTTAGAAGTCGACGACCGATGCTGGAGGAAGAGGAGGAGGAAGAGGAGGAGAGGTCATCACAGTCCGTGACCTGGACAGAGATGACATCGTGGCAGACGGAAGGAACGACCTGACGACCACCTGTCAGGGAGTTCCTGGCTGCTGCGTCCGCTGCTGGAACTGGTTCTGCTCTGAGCAGAGGGCGAGGCTTCAGGGTCCAATGGTCGTGCTTCTGAGAGTCCTTCAGAATGTTCAGAACCATCTGCATACATACATAAATCATAATAACAGCCAATGTGTATGACGACGATTACGAGGAGGAGGAAGAGGAGGAGGAAGCGGAGAAGGAGGGAGGGCGATGAGGAAAAAAGAACAGGAAGAGGAAGAGTAAGAAAAAGAAGAGAAGGAGGATGAGGAAGATGTGGAGGAGAAGGAAGAGGCAGATAAGGAGGATGAGGTGCAGAAGGAGGAGGAGAAGGAAGATAATTAAGAACGTGATGTTTAGGCTATGGGTGATGACGATTATGATGGTGACGAAGATGGATGATTATGAATTATAACGATGACTATCAGTCTATCAGGGACGCAGCCAGGAAACAATTTCGTTGGTTTTTAAAAGTGTTTTTGGACGGGGAATGTTTGCATAGGACATGGTCGTAATTTTCATCATTTTTAGTGTTCTATAACAGTAATGCCTTTATTTGAGGGGGAAGTGAACCCTAAATGCGACCATGGTGACTGTAACGATGGTGATAATAATGATGAGGATGGCGATGGTGATTGGGAGCAGGTGGAACAAAAGTAGAAGAAGGAAGAAGAAGAAGAAAAGATGATGATGATGATGACGATGATGCTAGCAGCTATAAGCTAGCATATTCACTGTATGTAAAGAAAGCAATATTATTGTATCTATCCCAAAGCCAGCTGTAAATTAATGCACAAGTCTCTTCATGCCAAGACTTCCATTGTTCCTTCGGTCGTGCTTTATCCAACTTGGAAACACACACGTGGACTCATTTGATTAAGAGAGATTAAACCTAACAACAACAATGCCTGGTGATCATTTAGAGGAGCGACAGACAAAGTACCTGAGGAGATCCCTTGACTTTCGAGAAACAGGCGAAGACTGTGGACACCTCCTGATGCTGATGCTGAGGCTGCTGCTGCTGGTCGGCAGGTGGTGATGATGGTGTTGATGGTGATGGAGACGTCTGAAGGTCATGGCTCCACAGCTGCTGACCGTTGACGTAGTCATACAACTTCCATCCATTCGAATACTCCACTGGAAAGACCTACAACATCATCCACTCCTTCAACTAGCCTCCTCAGTTCCAGTCATAGGCGCAACCACCCTATGGGACCCGTGGGACGCGTCCCCCCAACTTTCGAACAGGCTGGGACGGTCCCCCCCAACTTTTGAAAATTGTGAGGCAAACAAGAGCCCAAAATGCACTCCATTTGGTATCAAATGCTCAAAATTGCCTCGGCTTCTGGGGCTCCGCCCCAGACCCCGATGGGGGAACTTACGACGCTACCCCATACCCCCTATAGATAGTCGTTAGGAGCTTCTTGCCTTCCGTGATCTCTCCCATCTGTACCATTAATGCCAGTATAGTACAAGGCTCTGGCCTTGGACCCACTGATTTTGTCATAGCCATTTCTAGCCTTAAACCTAAATACACTGAAAACGTCTCCCTAAATATGCCGACGATAGCTACTTGCTGGTCCCTGCTTCCTGCATTGACAGCACTCTTTCTGAACTTGACCATATCTCTAAGTGGGCATCCGTTAGCAATCTTAAATTAAACCATGCTAAGACCAGAGAAGTGGTTGTCAAACGAACGAGGTCCAAACCTAGTGCCCTCCATCCTCTCATCCCTGGCATCGAGCGGGTCCAGGAGACGGTTATTTTGGGTTTCACCATCTCTGATCGGATTGGCTTTGGGGCACACATGGACAAAATATGCTGCAAAGCCCGAAAATCCATGTTCGCGCTACGTGTTTTGGTCGCCGATACGGTCACCACGGTCAACGTCTCTTTGACGTTGTTAGAGCTACCACTCTCGCACGGCTACTTTATGCCTCCCCTGTTTGTTGGGGATTTGCCACTGTAGGTAACATAAACGTCTTAACGGTATTCTGAGAAAATTGACCCGTTCAGGCTTCCTCCCTGCCGATTTTCCTAGTTTTGACAAACACTGTTCTATAGCTTATTCTACTCTTTTCCGTTCAATTCTCTTAAACCCTTGTCACGTCCAGTTTATTCATATAATAAATTCACATTTTTCACAGATCTAGGTGGTTTAGGTACTTTTATATCGAAATCATCGTTGAAAAATTTGGGGTAGGCTAAATTAAAGCCCAAAATGTACTCAATTTGGCATCATATGCTCAAAATTGCGCCGGATTCTGGGGCGGAGCCCCAGACCCCGATGGGGGAGCTTACGACGCTCCCCATGCCCCCTAGTCGTTAGGGGCTTCTTGCCTTCGGCAATCGCAGCTTCGCGCCTTCGGCGCTCGCAATTCCCCCACCCCCAACCAGACATTCTAGTAGGTCCCCCAACTTCTGGACCGTGGTTGCGCCTCTGGTTCAAACAACATCAAAAACGAGGATTCAATGTGCACCACTTATGAACTTGGAAGGCGAGCATTGTCACTTTCGGATGCATTTATGTTCAGACTATTATGTATATGCATATTTAGCAAATGTATCAAATATATATTGCACTGTACACTATATGTAACTATGTATCGATCTGTACACTATACATGTATGTAATTATGTATCGATTTGTACTGTAGACCTATCATGTGTATCGATTTGTACGTAAGTGTTCGAACTAACTGCTCGTCTCATAAAAAATGCGTCCGATTGTGCGCAGTGAATGTAACAACAGCCGACATTTATAACCCGAAAGAAGAGTATGACTATCGGCCTGTTAGTAGGCCTGTGACCTTTTAATTGTTGGACAGAAAAAAATGATAAATCAAAGCTTTTAAACATGATATATTAATCTTAGAAAAACCACTGAAATCCTTGAATTTTAACTACAAGTCTGACTCTAACGTTCTCCATTAAACCCCTAGAGTGTAGAACTGTAAAACTGTTGACCTGATCACAGTCTGCATCAAGGGCGAATCGGAGGGAACCCCACCTCCTCCTCCTCTTCCACCTCCTCCTCCTCCTCATCTTCCTCCTCCTCCTCCTCCACCGCATTAATTCGGATGGCAGAACCACGGAAGGCGTTACCCCCCCTGAAACTAAAACTGAAAAGTAAATTGAAACTTAAATAACACTGCCCCCCACTCCATCTACATGTAAGTCCTTCTTCGGAATAGTCACTTCATCAGTGATTTACACATTCCAAATAAATGCCAATGTTTAATTGACGCTAAAGTTAAATACCCTACATCTCAGATAAAGACTAGACTGCAGGCTGCAGTTGATCAAAGTCTAGGTCTATTGGCAGAGCCTGTGTAGGCCTATCCTGTGTCAACTGGAGTAGGCCTACCGGTTACTAATACATTTCCAGTTGACTGTTTACAGGTAACCAATGAGCTATGTCTTATACATGTAAGGTACTGGAAAAACGCTGCAATAAGTGTTTAGAAACATAGCACATACAGCTCCAGCGGCCATTATTCATCGTATGGGACCCACTTGAGTTTAGGAGAGGGTCATCGGACCTGGATTGGTCCGTGGATATGCAATTAAAACACAAAGTACGTTGACATTGATCAGTGGTAGGCTACACAGTTACGTACCTTTGAATCCTTCAAGGCATTTAGTATGTCTATTTCAGACAATGCAGGTTTCTGAAATCAGTCACAGACCACAATTCTTCCATAAGTCCATTAAATGCTGTCATACTTCAAAAGATTAACCTAATCGAGACGTACAATTATACGCTTGCAAATAAAAAGCAACCAACTCAGAGTTAGTGGATAAATATTAAAATTAAGTATAAAAGCATAAAGTGAAGTAAATTGCATCGAGGAAACAGATGCAACTCAGATCGAACGCAGCCAAACCAAAGATATTAGAGTCGTAAACGGTTCATTAAGAACAGATCGTAATTCTGAGCTACAACATTAATGTGAATACACAATCGATACTAACGATGTCTTCTTATAAAGCTATGAATAATATTGTACCTAGAAATTTTGGAGGGCCAATAGTATACTATAGAAAGCATAGGCCTATATATTTGTGAGCATATCCAGACATGGGTAGCCTACGTTAAGTGGCGGGGCAACCATTCAAAGGGGCAGCGGCGGTGAAGGATCTTAACAAATCAATTTACTGAAAATTGACAAATGCGCAGGGTCGAGGTCATCCTATATATTATGGTCACTAAAGAAAAGCGTGCACATTTATGCCTACATATTTTATACACGTGTAGGCCCTATTGCCCAAGTTCTTACGCGAGATGGCAGCAGCAGCTGTTGATGCAAAAGTTTGACTTTACTTAAATTGAACCAGTTGTATTCAGTAGTGTAGTCCTAAATAAAATACAGCCCGTAAAAACAAAGTTTTTTACTATATCCATCTAGTATCCTATAATGCGTCTTATGAAGCAGTTACCTCTACAAATATATAGTCCGCGTTCATTTTACAACATAGCGTCCGTTTAATGATGCAGCGCGCCCGTTTCTGTTACAGCCAATGGCAACGCTGGCCAATGGCAACGCTGCGTTTCGGAAAAGGGGATTCCCAGATTCGAAAAGTTTAGTCCCCGATTCTATAAGCTAGCCTTTATTTGGGGAGCTGAAATTTTGATAGAATGAAGTGTGTGCGAGGGCGAGTCTGTCTGCCAAGTTTCACGACGATTGAATGATTGTAAGTGATCGAACTAGTCGTCGCAAGATTTGACTTTTAGCCTGTGGCTCAACCAAGCAATCAAGCAACCTGCAAGTTAAACTAGATGGATAAAAAATACAGCCCGTAAAAACAAAGTTTTTTACTATATCCATCTAGTATCCTATAATGCGTCTTATGAAGCAGTTACCTCTACAAATATATAGTCCGCGTTCATTTTACAACATAGCGTCCGTTTAATGAGGCAGCGCACCCGTATCTGTTGCGGCCAATGGCAACGCTGGCCAATCACAACGCTCCGTATCGGAAAAGGGGATTCCCCGATTCGAAAAGTTTAGTCCCCGATTCTATAAGCTAGCCTTTTTTAGGGGAGCTGAAATTTTGATAGAATGAAGTGTGTGCGAGGGCGAGTCTATATGCCAAGTTTCACGACGATTGAATGATTGTAAGTGATCGAACTAGTCGTCGCAAGATTTGACTTTTTAGCCTGTGGCTCAAACATTCAAACATTCAAGCAAGCAAGCAAGCAAGATTCCCGCAAGTTAAAGTAGATGGATAAAAATGAAGTGGGGAACGCCTGCATATTGAAGTAAGCAAAAAGTGCAATCTTGCAAGAATTTTGCATAGTGTGAGAAAAAAAGTGGGGGAACGGCGTTCCCCCACGTTCCCCCCCCACTACACCACTGGTTGTATTGTATTTGTACAGTGCCTCTTACAGCGTAAACTATTCACAGACGCTCTCAGCTTAATTGGGAGCATCGTGGAAATGAATCCGTCATTAGGCAGCAAAAGGATGTGGGAGAGACTATAGATTAGCCTATGCTAGAATCTTAGAACAGATCGAGAAGGAGAGGTCATTCCAAAAGGAAGGGTCCACATTATTACAGAAGCACGATGTTGAATTTGCAAAAGAATCTGCGTAGCTCTTGTGGGCGAATCTGGTAAAATTCAGCGTCGATCTGTCTACCTGTAAAGACTATAAATTTTAGGCCTATATAATATGTTCAGCCAGAGATGCTAACTAACGCATAATGTAGGCCTATACTTACCAGCCAAGCCTTTCGACGACGATGGACAATGTAAGAGACGAGAATTATAATCGCCACTAAAGTGCAGCAGATGACGAGAACAATTGCTAAGAATATCCGGTCACTGATCTCCAGAAACATGGCACTGAATTAGCAGCGGAGACTGTTCAACGTTTCACTACAGCATCACCATCAGTTCACTCAACTGAAACGCGGGCTGAGCAATTCTGCGCTCTAGTGAAGAGTAGGCCTACACGTGCGATCGAGAGACGCGCAGCCAACCGATTCATCGTCTCCTCTTCTGCATTTGCTAAACAACAATGCACAGATGGACGGACGGATGGATGATGGACGGATGCGAGTGCATTCACCAACAGCAACAGCCGAGAGTAGAATGATTTCTGTGTAGCCACATCTGCAGCTGCAGCTGTAGCCTGAGTCTCCCTGTTAAAATCTTTGCTGTAGCTGTCTCCATATGTTACAAACACGTGTTATAACGAAGACTATTATTCTCCTCGGCAGATGTTGTTCTGCGTGCGACTGATAGGCTACGACGTGTGTGTGCGTTATTCTTAAGATGGCTGTCTTTGCACTGATGACTAATTTCGACTAAGGTACGACTGCGGCGACTGAGGAGGAGGCAGTTGATAGGCTGCCTGTCAAATAGGCCGTTTGCTATAAGGTGGGTCTATCTGCAGGCCAGCCTAAAAGCATCTAAACTAGGCCTACTAGTGCGATTCAGAAATGCAATTAGCAACAGAGAAGCTCTGCACAATCTGGGGCATTTGTGAAATCGTCCTAATTCAACCACATACTGAGATTCAAGTGGGTTCCTATAATTGTGTGTACATTGCAAAATCAGTTCTACCTTCGAAGTCGGGAAACAATTACCGTCTATAACAATACATAGTCTATCCTAAATTTCCTAATATGCCATTTGTTCTGACACTAAAATGGAAAAAAGAGATTCGAACAGTTGAGGCAGCTACTGAGAATCTAAAAACTCTTCTGAACCTCTTTCCGAAGAAGTGAAGGGAGCCTCAAGCTAACACCGACGGCAGACAGCCTCAGACAGGTAAGTCTTAGGTAGGGCTATCAGCTTCGTCAGTGGCCAGTCCTCTCCCTCGCCTTCTGATCTTCCCAACGTCTACTCATTTTATAGCTGAGTTCGGTAGGTGGCGCCAGTGGAACAACAACATCCTTGAGACTTAATTCTGCTCTGGCAGGAATTTCAACCTCCCATCTCTCGAGGGAGGGAGCCCAGTAACTCCGCCACTACCCTACCTGGGGGACAGCCCGAATCCCCGAAACCCGAAAACGCTGAAAACAGACAAAAGCCCGATTCCCCGAAAACAGTTTTCTAGAAAGCGGTCGAGCTATTCAGGGTTAAATTGCAACCATGACATAGAGAGACTTAGCGTGGCCTTGCTGTATATCGATATACTGCCTATTCAAATGTTTATTTGTTAATTATATTCTTTCGGGTCGGACTTAGAAAATCAAATTCTGGGATCCCGCCGAAATGCCTTTCGGGATTCGGGTTTCGGGGATTCGGCTCGCACCCCCTACCTGTGGTAGTACCAGTCCCAAGCCTGGAGAAAGGAGAGGTGCGGACAATTGGGAGGAACTAATGCCCAACGCGGACGTCCTCATCTTGATGTGGTGCTTTTAGTAAACACCAACTTCAAGCAGCCAGTAAACAGTCTGTAGGTAATCCCGTAGTTTAGGTTGCTAAATTATTCTAATGTCTTCAATGCCGTATTTGACGTTGGTAAGTAAGCACTCTACCTATGTCTATCATAACTATAATCAATCCCGCTTCCATTTCATGGAAAATTATTTTAAATCAATCCAGCTTCCATTTAATGAAAAAAATGACCCAACTTCTATTTAACCAGAAAAATATTTTTCATCAATGGAACTTTTATGTACGCAAAGAACTTTAACCATGGGTCCAGCTTCGACTTACGGAAGCAATTATTTTCATTATTCCAGCTTCTATTGCATCAAAAACTAAGTTTCATCAATCCAGCTTCTATTTACGGTAAAAATTATTTCCATCAATCCAACTTCTATTTAAAGACAGAAATAGTTTCATCAATCCCACTTCGAGTTAGTGAAACAATTTTTTTCCTCAATCCAGCTTCCATTTCAATTTGACGAGATAAAATAATTTAGCAACCTAAACTACGGGATTACCCAGTCTGTATGCCTTAGTACTGCATTGGATCTGATCAGAAACCTGGGTGCGGAAAAATCACGGTACCCCACCTCAGAGTCATAGCACAGTTAGCCCTGCTAGTTCAACAGGGTAGCCTTAGTACTTTGTTGGAGTGCGGATGTTCGCAGAGGAACCGAGGTAGGCCTAGTAAAGCCAATTGTTTGGTGTTTTTGCAAGCGTCCTGTATGCAAAAAGTTCTTCAAACAGTTTTCAAGACGCAAGGTCCAGAATTTGGTAATCAACTGACAACTGGGCCGTCACCTGCAGAACATCTCATAGGGGCAAATGATGCATTGGCTTACTGCGCATTGTTTTGTTGACTGATGTAATATATTCGTTCGAAATTACATTTAACATCATAATAGGCTAGCGCAGAGAGCGAATTTATTTAGTATTGTTGACTCTATTGAGTAGTGTTGTTTGGATATGTTGATACATTATAAATCTGACTTCCAGGTGAAGACAAAACATTCTAATCTAATTTTCACGTACCTAGAATTATTCATAACTGTGTTATTAATTAAAGCTTATATTAGTCTCCTTGGCAGGCGCTACGTATACCACAATGTTTTTTAAAGTTGGGGTTATGTCACAACATTTTCAATTCAAAACGGTTCCATTGGAAACCGTGTTATATAGTCAAATGAATATGTAGCATGTCAAGTACCCTGCCAGCCCATAAAGGACCCATATGGGACACACACTGCATTGGCCCCATATGGGTTTCATCAAACGTTTTGGGCATGCTAGCACAGGAAATAAGTCCTTGGTGTCTACAACCAGAATGATGAAAAAGCTGATCAGAATCCTAAAAACTAAAAATTCATCTTTTAAAATAACATCTGCAAAATGAAATTTTTATTGAAAACAATGTTCAGCCATCCACAGATAATATACCACAGTGATATTGCACAGGTCAGCTTACAATCAAATGCCAAAGAAACAAAACAATAAACGTCAGAATGAATAAAAATACTTTAAAACATGCAAATGTCAAGTCATGCAGTTACAGAATTTCAGGTTAAAGATACAAAGAATTGATGCAAAAAAATTACAACCTCTACCATAACGAAACTGCTTCAAACTCCTCGTTTGCAGAACTAATTATTCATACTGTTAATAGTATTGTAACTAATATTATGCTAATTGGAGGCATGAATATTTACTTGGTCTCCTGCCACCTGGTCATCTTCTACATCTCCATCCAAACATCATCCAATCTTGGCTTTAACAATTTCCCATCAACACATGGGTTCCATCAAATAGGCTTTTTTGGAAATTCAACGTTGTGGGGATTCCCAAAATGCTTTTGCCACATTAAGTAAATTAAGTGAAGTCCTGAGTGCTACAACTTGAGTGTTTCACAAATGGCAACAACCTTTTCAGCTGATCTTTGGCAATGTACAGATAGTCTTACAATTTGCTTTCTATATTGCACTTATGATCAGGCATCAAATGCATTTGTCAAAATACCTGGTCGTATGCAGGTACACACATTTTCGTGCTAAGGCATTAAAGCTGAGCATTGTCACTGAAGATGGTGAACTTTACTGAGCTCGTTTTTAACTAGTTGTCAACATAGATAAATAGCAACATATGCTGAACATGCATTTCCCTCTGAATACATAGACAGAAATCTCACATTTATGTTTGTAGTTTGTAGTGAATGCTAACTACACTCATCAAGACTACACCAAGTACTTGGCCGACGTAAAGAGTACAACACCGCGATATGTGTGTCTTAAATACTGGACAGAATCCTCGCATCACATACTGCTAGGAAATTACTTTGGAGAGTCGTTAAATGCTATTGGACTACTACTATGTTCAGTCTTTCCGAGCGTTTCCTTTCTCCGCCATTGCTCCCTCGACGTCGTCCGATCGAACCTCGGAGCTTCTCTGTCGAGTCCTCATGAACGGAATCGTCATCACCTCAAAAGAGTCGACCAATTCCTTTATCGATCGTCTCCGCTCTTCCGCCTGCTCCGCTGCTTCCGTCTTCCTGTCTTTGTCCTTCCTGTACAGTTTCATCTCCGACTGCGCCTTTGCCACGAGTTCTTCTCTTGTCGGAAGCGGTTCTTGCTTTGAGGATCCGGTGCGGCTGCTGCCTGCATCCCGTGTGATTGTCTCCACCGTCTGCAGTTTCTGCGATCCCTCAGAGCTTTTCTGCACCACTTCGGTCGTTCTCGTGTAGAAACCTCCGACGCGACCGTCGCCGTGTTTCGATGGAGGAGGGAAAGCAGAAGCAGACGACATTTCCATGTCTGAGAAATCGAGCGTCTCTGGCGAAGACGGTCTCGCCTGGTTGAGTCCGACCATTGCGTCCAGAGTGACGTCGGTCGCATCCGTCATCTCTCCATCGCTGAAATCCAATCGATCGATTAACGAAGGAGGTCTCAAGGCAGGAGGAAATGCCGACGATGTCACCAGTTGGTCTTTTCTTCCAACAGAGCCACCGACTCTGTTGGCCATCGGAGGACTCTCCGGATGTTTCTTTTCCAGTTTGAAGACTCGTTCTGCTCTCGTCTGCGTGTGTTGTTTCGTTATCTTCATATCGACATCCGTTAAGACTTGCTCCTTGTGATGAAATTCCTGTGATTCGTATTCAAACGACTTCTTCTTCGGCTGATCAACGGTTCTCTCGAACCTCTTGCTCGCCTCAAACTGCCACGGCTCCACTTTCATCTTCTCCGTTTTCAGTTCGGTTATTGTTCTGTCTCGGTCGCTGCTCTGCTGAAATGTCTGATCTTCTCGTTCCTTTGAAAACCCCGATGGTGACTGTTTCTCAGTGACCTTAACATCTTCTGCCTGGTATTCAGTCGCTGCCTTACGGGTGATTGGCTTTTCAAAAGATGACCGACCAAAAGAGGCCGCCTGGTGGAGCGGTCCAGCTGTCTTAGACTTCACCACGTTGTCTCTGTTCAACAGCTGAACTGAAGGCAGAGAAACGCGACTTAGCACCGAAGAGTCGCGCTGTTCCACCTTGGTAACTGCAGTTGGTGGTGTCGACAAACTCAGATTGATGGTAGTCTTTTGAACTTCGGGTCCTCTGACAGAGTCGAGACCAATGGTCTGTTCGGTCCTTGTGTTTATTCTGCTGTTTGCACCGGATGAGCCACGGTTTCCTACGTTCTGTGACTGCCATGGAGCTCGAAGGTTTTCATGTGAGTTAACTGCAGAATCTAATGAGTCCAGACTCTTTCCTGGCCTGGTAAGCGAACTACCGCTACATGTAGGATGATTTGCAGATGGTAAGAAACTTCTACTGTCAAAGCCGCTTCTCGTCTGCTCTATGCCTGCTGTGGTCGTAACTGGAGCAGATGGCATCGTAAACATGTTCCGACTCTTCATGGAATCTGCTGTAGACTTTCTGGCTAACCTTGAATCGAAACCAAACATTGGTTTGGCTCCTTCTTCTGCATCGGGATTTTGCTTAAACCATTCTTCTCTGAGTTTCTGGAGACGTCGCATCCTCTCTTCCGGTGTCTCCGATTTCTTTGAAACTTCTTCGCAGCTACCAGTTGCCCTAACAGAACCAGTAAAGTTCAGCTTTTGAACGAGATATTGCTTCCTCCGATCTTCCTGTGTTTCAGTGTCACTAGGCTGCTGCTGGTTGCTGTAACCCATTTGACCTTCGTGTGTCAGATGAGAGGTCAGAGGTTGGAGTTCAGGGCCAGAGCTGCTCTGGCTGTCGCTTTCGCTCTCTACGTAACCAGAATCGGCGTTCACCTTCAACAGTCGAATCCTGGATCTGTTTTCGCTCCTCAGCTTAACGTCCTTCGGTGTTTTCTGCTTCCTTGGTTTTGATGTCACTTTCGGATTCCCAGTCTCCGTGTAACTGTCACCGAACAGGTTGTCCTCTGTTAAATCCGGGGCACTCTGCGATAACTCAAACAGCTCCACTAGCTTTGCAACTCCAGATGGAGGCAACGGATGAGTTTCCGGTTTTGCTTCTCTGCAGGACGACTCAAAGGAGCTGCTCCTATTCAGCTGCCTCAGACTGACTCGAGTGCCATGAGGAGGTTCGGCTGGTCTGGTGGAGGAAGCGCCATCTCCAGACACGGAACGAAGGTTAGACGCTTCCGATTGGTTGTCTGAATGGTTGAAACGTGGAGGAGACTTATAGGAGTTGATTTGTCTTTCAATCTGAACCTTTTTCAGTTCTTTAGGCGTCGTCTCTGCATCAGTCAGAGACAGCTGCCGAGTCATCATCTTCCTAGGTTTGTCTAAACCAGTTACTAGCTGACTTGCACAATGGTCTGATGCCTGCGATGGAAAGTTCCTGGTAGGTTCCACATTGGGATATGACATGCCAACTGGAACCGCCTTAAATGGCAAATCTGGATCGGACTTAGCAGATACCATCGAACTTTGGCGATACTTGCGGTAGGCCATATCATCTATGACCTTTCTCGGAAAGTTTGCCAGGCCCTCGTGATTCTCTGCTGGAAGATGAATTCCAGAATTCAGTTTAACAGATGGATGCTGGAAGTCATCAGCATTTTCGGATGCAGTCTGATGTCGTTGCTCCATGTTCTTGGATCCAAATTCTGGAGCCTTTCCAGTGCGGATCCATTCCTTGGTATACTCGAGGCTGGAGTTTGGAACGAGTTTCTCTTGCGATTCCGTCAGAAGCTTAAGATTTGTGATGGAAAGGCGTTTGACAGTCGTTGGATCCGGGCGAAACTCACCGAAGACGTTCTGTGTTGGGTGACGGTCGTTGTCAGCGTCATCATCAAAGTTCAGTCCTTCGTAAGTTCTCTCGAAATCCGTCAACTGATCATAGATCCTCGACCTTTTCTTCTTCAGTCCATCCTTATAGGAAACATAATCATACAGTCTTTCGTCTTCCATTTCGTTTCTGCTCTTGGCATTACTTCCTATCATCTTCGTTGATGGGTCTTTCATATCAGCATTGCTCTTTACCAGAGGCTGTTTGCTCTGTTGGTGGTCAATATGGACTGGGAGCTGGCGACCAGTGATCAACTGCTTGCCTGACTCTTCATTCTCTCCAAACAATTTGGCCTTGATGGCAGTGATGCTGATATGTGGCATCTCGTCTTCCGCCTCCCCTGGTCCTCCTGGTCCCGGCTGAGCGAGCTGCTCCTGTGAGGCCGACAGACGGACGGACATCCCAAAGACCTGTGGACTGTCTGCCGTTCGAGGCGGTTGGATGTCCACCTCGATGTTAAATGGTTCTCGTTTCGGAGTCCTCTGGAGATCTTCCGATGGAGTCGTTCCGGCCGAAGCGCTTGGCTTTATGAACGAAGACGAAAGATGCAGCTCCAACGCACTCTTCTGCTTTGGCAAGACAACGACATTTGGAGTCTCTGCTTCTCTTGAACCGAGTTTCTTGGGATCGGAGGAAGAAGCGAAGAGGTTCAGTGACTGCGTCATCAGCAGATCGTCCACTTCGGACTCAATGGTCGTCATTTTCTTTGCTTTGTACGACTCCTGACTGCGGTTGATGTGCTTTTCATATTCCGCAGTCGCCTTTGACTGATTCTGAAAGGGTTTTGTCTTCTCCTTTGTCTTTTCGTCAGACAATAGTTGCTTCTGATGAGAGAGTTTCTTCTCAAGAACCGTCTTCAGCTGAACACTGCCAGAGCCACTGACAGGGACTGGATGCCAGACATCGGGCTGAGAAGCTGACCTTACTCCCTTCACCCTTCGATCGTCCTCAGAGGGCTTCAAAGGCCACACCAGTTGACCAAACTCCCCACTTGGCTTATTACTTGGTTTTGACGAAGCAGGTATGCGAGGTTGGGCTTCAATCCCCAAATCAACATCGCATAGATTTCCCAATAAGTCACCAATGTTGCGATTCCCAGGTGGTTGGCTCTCATCGTTTTGGAGAAGTGGATCCAGATTGTACTGTGGCACTCGTGATGATGGCCTGGGTGGATATGGGAGTGACTCAGTCATTGGACTCTTTCCTTCATCACCTGTTGCCACCGGGTTTCCCTGACCTGATGGCATCTGAACCGCGTAAAAGACCTGTGGGCTCCCACTCTCCGACGACAGGTGACCTTTCAACTGGGAAAACTCGGACGACCTCACCTGGCAACTCATCGGTGAAGCGAAATCCGTCTGATTGGGTGAAGTTTTTCTTGCAGGGTTCACCACAAAATCAGAAGGTCTCAGATAGTAACCAAGCTTTTCCTGAGGGGCAATCTGTTGCCGATCGACACCATCGTCAAAGTTAACCGCGTCGTTTGTTTTCCGACGACCTGCAAAGTCCCGTGTGTTCCTCTCATAAGGTGGTTCTTCATTTGGGTCAAAGGTTGCTTCAAACGGCCACTGATAGCGACCACCTGACTGCTGGACTTCAGGTTCCGTAGAAATACTGTCAAGGTCCGGCCAGTCGACGATTGGCCTTCGTTTGTCCTTGTCATTCCAGATGAACGGCCTTCGCTTCTCCGCGTCTGTCCACTGAGTCTGTTTCAAAGAGTCCGAATTAAACGTTGGAAACGACGACGGATCCAGATTGACATCCAGATCTCTAAAATCAGACGGATGCAAGGCGAAGGAATCACTCAACGTCGTTTCTGGTGACATCTGTTCTCGCATGAAGGCCGAGTTGTTTGGTGGTTTGTGGAATCCAGTGATGCTGAAGACCGTTGCTTTGTCATACCTCTGACCACTTTGATAGTTCGTTCTGTCACTGGGTTCATTTAGAACGGGATCCGTGAGGTAAGTCTGGACGGGTGGGTAGAGTGGATCTCGTTTCTTATCGTTGGGGTGGCTCAGAGGGAACTGCGGTATCTTCACCTTCCCTTCGTTTGATTCTTTGTGGTAGAGTGGCAGAATACCGTTCTTGGTGACGAGGCTGTCTGTGACCGCAGATGATGGTTCCTGAATACTCAGACGATATTGTTCTGGCAGCGTTCGAAAGACGTTCATGGAAGAAGTCGATGGGGGAGAAGGCGGTGGTGGTGGAGGTGGTGGTGGTAGAGGTGGTAACCGGCAGACATCCCTAGGGACTGAACCCTGGGATTCGAAATTATTCATCTCTGTAGGAAAGTGACCGTCCCTACTGCCAACTGGACTTGTCTTTGTGAAGAGAGAGTGCTGGCCCTCGGGGCCAACTGTAGGGGGCGTGCTCGGTTCATAGGACGTGTTGTAAGTCCACTGCTTTGGTCCAAGGCCAGCGGCAGGTTCATCTTTTCGTGGTTTAGGAGGCTTATGGAGGAGCCCTGCTTGGGTCCGTGGCATTCTGTCTGGACTGTTTGGCTGACCTCCCAATTCAATACGACATGACAATGGCAAAGGGTCTTCACGACTGTGCGCTGCCTTAACTTTGCTTTGTTTGGCATCTGTGGGGTAACCGAGGAGTGGGGTGGCAACGGCCATTGGTGATGGAATCAGGTCAGGGCGTCTTGAATGAATCTGGCTCCCATCAAACGGTGCAGCTGCAGGGTCTGCTATGTTATGGGAATCCCCGCTGCTTCTGAAGATACGTTGAAATGCAGACATCTTGGGATCAGTTTCATCTTTCGCCTGGCTGGTTCTGCCATCTTTCACCTGGCTGGTTCTACCATCTTTCACTTGGCTTGTTCCGCCATCTTTTGGCATCACCATATTTCGGTTGTACTCGTATCGGTCCAAGTATATCTCGCTTGGCAACTGGATCGGCTGTTGTTTGGCTGCCCAGTCATTAACCTCTTCAATCATTGCTGGATTCTGTGGTGGCATGCGCTGGCTTCCACTCTTGGCTCCACACATGGACAACTCAGGGTCAGATCTCGTCAAGGGTACACCGTCAGACTTTAGCTGATGATGGAGGTCTACTCGCAAACCACCTGATGTGGTTTTCTGTGGCTTGACCAGCGCATCTTGTTTTGTGTGATGGATTTTCCTTAGTATGTAAACATAGTCATCAGGAGGAATGGAAGGCGGTGGCGACTGACCTCGACTTTCGTCCATAGGCCAATGACTTTTTGTGACATTCTTGTCATCTGCATTCCCTTGTCCAGACCACTGCCGACGATATTCCATCTTGTAATCCTCGAATTTCTGCTTTTCTTCTTCCATCAGGGTCTTTGCATCTATGTGCAACTTCCTCGGTTTCTGTTGGTCAGGAGTGGCATTCGTGCGACATCCAGATTGTGGCTGGGAAACAAATCGTGCCATGGCAGACGCTTTGTGATGATCGAAGTCTGCGTTTGTTCTGCTGTTGTTCTTAATTTTCTGTCCAGTGCTTTTCGATTCGCCATGAAACGAAGATCGTCTATCGTTTGGAAACTTCACTTCAGCAGAACCGACGTTCTTTGTTCGATTGCTTGCCAATTGATTCTCCTCCAATTTCTCTCTTTTCCTCTCGTTTAATTCCATCTTCTGTGTTGTGCTCCGACTCTTTGCATCCAATCCGACACGGTCGTAGATGTTCTCAAATGAAGAACCAGTTCTTGGATGGTAATCAAAACTTCTTCCCGACTGTAAGACCCCAAAATTGTTCTTTGTCTGAGACTGATTCTCCAGTTCTCTCGGTTGATGGTAACACTCCAAAGGCTTGTGATTGGCATTTAATTGAGAATGACCATTTCTCTTCCGTTCCTGCCCAATCTTCTGGTCTGTTGTATAGATGGACTTTGGCTGATTGTTGGTCAGCTCGCCTAAGACTTGCCATTCGGTCTGAGCTGGTTCAATGTAACGAATGTCCTCCTGTGACCGACTCAGATGACCAGAAGGTAAACTGACCAGGTCACTACTGTCCACCACTCCATCTCCTCGCTGACCCAGTTTCCTCTCAGTCCTTGGCCTTTCTCGAGTTTCTTCGTACAAATCTAAACCTTGCAGTTTGCCAAGTTTCTTAATGAAGTCGCGTCGTTCACGAGTCTTTGCATACGACGTCCCAACAACGGTGTCTGACTTAACTGATCCATTCCTTAAACTATTAACTTGTTTCTGTGCTCCCATTCCCTTCTCCGTCTTTCTGTCGGAGCCGCGTCTGACCGGTTGGCTTCCACCAGATCCAGGTGAACTAACTCTTCGCGAAATCTTCCCAGCTCTCGGTCCAGCTGGCTCGGAAACTCTTCCTCCGTTCTTTCCGCCTGTGTCCATCTTCTTCGAAAGCGTGTGGATGTAGAGTTTCTTTGATGCCGCGTCGTAGTTGATCTCGGCCGAAACTGGGCGACCGTCCTGTCTCCGTATCCGCCTCAAACGAACCGGACTTTTATGCCACTTGTCGCGACCGTCGTCATCCGAGTTGCTGCAGGAGTCGAGGTCGATGTCGATCTTGACTCCGAGTCCATTCCTTGTTGCACCGACGACATTGTCGATGTGTGTCCTGGGAGGAGGAGGCTGAGTGAGCAGCATCTTCTTCTGAGCGAAATCCTTCTGCGCTCTCTTGCGATTGTCGTCCTCCTGCTCACTGCTCGATGTGCTCACGTAGCGCGGTTCATCGTCGTCTGAGGAATTTCTGTCGTGGTAGTCCAACCGATTGAACTTATCGCTGTGTCGAAACAAGATCCCGATGTCGAGTTTGTGGACGTCTGGGTAGAAATGGGTTGTGTTCCAGTTGTAGAAGCGATGATGACCAGCAGCAGACGAATGCGAACGGTCGTCACTGGATAAACGCTTCTGGTACTGGCTAACAGCCTACAACAGAAAATCAACGTCATCTGCATCATCCATTCTAATCACAAGTATTTCTACAATGCCTCCTCCTCAATAAAACGCCTGACATTTGGTCCCAACCTGACAATAAAGAGTCTGACAGTTGGGCTGGACGTATGTCAGAGTTGGCCTGCCACTGGGGACTCTTCAGTTAACTGTGCTTTGGTTTGATAACTGATGTAATCTTAGTTCTTAATCACATCATATAGGCTACCTCGGATTCCTTTTGCTCTTTGAGCAGCGCTATATAAATGTTCGATTACAATAAGAGACCATAATAAATAAAATAATGGTCTTCAATTACTGATGAAATAGAGTCAGAGAAAGGTCAAGATGCTCATGTTGCAGGCCTTACATGGATGACTGTGACAGGGTCAAAGCCAGAACATGGAGCAGCTACCACGTTTGCACACTGGAAGAAGAGGAATTCTAAGATGGAAGGACAATGAGATCTATGCCAACCAGGTTATCAATCATTAGGATCTAATTAAAACAGTTTCATCACCTAAACCACATCCAAATCTGTCACCAACTCTTTTCTTTCTTAGTTGTGACCTACCTCAAGAACTTTCCTTATCTCTACATATAAATTGCTCAACGTCTTCTAACTGTTTAAGAATTAAATTGACACAGTTCTTTGAATGTTTCTTTCTTTCTTCAAACACAGTTTAATAACAACAAACTCAACTCTTGCCTTAAAACAACTGTACTACACTGTATAGTTCAAATTCACTGTCATCAGCAGTTTCTAAGTTTGGCGCGCTAACTGCACGTGTAAAGAGAATCTACCGTCAGCCAATGTTTAGGCTACTTTAGGCCAAGCGCCCACGAGCCGACAGCGCAACTAAGGCCTAAGACTAAAACGCTTAACAATCGATACACATTATATATATATCAACCTAAAGAACACCTGTGCTCATTATATATGCAAAACACTTGTTCACATTACCTCCTTCCCTTTCTTTGGATTGAGCAAATTAAATTTAAAAATTTGCGAAATCATCAGGTACTAAATTATGCAATAAACTTAATACTATATAATACAGTAAAATAAACAATCTTATAATCTAGATAAACAATCTGCTACAACATTTAATCGTCCTTTCTTATAATTAACCTCTACATCAAAAGTTTGCAGTGCTAAAGCCCAACGCACCAGTTTAGCAGACTTAGACATAGATTCAGTCAGATAAGTTAAAGGATTGTGATCGGTAAAGATGTGAACTTTAGATCCAATTATTATCTCTTTCAACTTATTTAGAGCCCAAACAATAGCATAGGCTTCTTTCTCTACAGTTGCCCATCTCTTCTGAGTGTCAGTCAATTTCTGACTTATAAATGATACAGGGCGTTCTATTCCCTTATCATCCATCTGTGTTAAAACAGCTCCTACTGCAAAATCACTGCTATCACAGTACAAATTAAAAGGTTTTCCAACATCAAAAACATATAAAACAACTTTAGAGCGTACAGCATCTTTAAGTAAATTAAATGCCTGTTGATGTCTATCAGTCCAATCAATCTTATCTGGAACATGTTTACTTGTCAAATCAGATAGAGGCTTCGCAATCTGTGCAAAATCTTTGATAAACTGTCTATAGTAACCAAAAAATCCCAGCAATTGCTTAACTTGTTTCTTCGTTTCTGGGGTTTTCAAATTAATTAAACTTTCAATTCTATCTGGATTCATTTGAATTGTTCCAGAACCAACCACATGACCGATAAACTTTACCTCACTCTTACCAAAGATACATTTCTTTAAGTTCAGAGTAATGTTATGCAGTCTCATTTGCATTAAATATGCATCTAAATGCTGTAAATGAATCTTCCAATCATCTGAATGCACAGCAATGTCATCTACATAGGGCTCAGCAAATTCATTTATAGGCTGTAAAACCATGTTAATTGCTTTAACAAATGTTCTTCCTGAGTTGATCATTCCGAAAGGAACACGAGTAAACTCGTACAGTCCATTGTGAGTAACAAAAGCAGTTTTCCATTGATCAGTTTGCTTAACAGGACAAGTCCAGTAAGCACTTCGACAATCAAAAATTGAGATCACATTTGATTTTCCAACTTTGTGCAAAACATCTTTCACAATCGGCATCGGATATTTACAATCCACAGTGAACGAGTTAATGTATCTGTAGTCGCAGGCAAGTCTCAGAGAACCGTCTTTCTTTTTAACAATTACCAACGGACTTGCCATTCTGCTCGAAGATGGTTTTATAATGTTGGCTTGAAGCATTTCTTTAATTTGTCGTTCAACTTCTGCTCGATAGATGAGTGGAATTCGGTAAGCCATAAATTCTTTTTCACGAAATTCCGGTTTCAGTTCAATTTCATGTTCAACCAATGTACATAATCCAGGCTTTTCAGAAAATCGATCAGAATATTTGTTCAGTACTTCCAGCAATTGTTTTTGTTGAGATAATGTTAAATGACTAATCTGTTCAGGATCAAGATTCAGTGAATTCTTTTCATCTTGCAAGTCATTCTTCGTCAGCAGTTCAACCACTGAACCAAAGTCTTCGTCTTCTTCAACGATTAGTCCACAACTCATTGCTCTTGTAATGTACTTTCTGATTTTATTTGCGTGAATTATCTTTCGACAATCGTCACCCATATCAATCAAATAAGAGTACTTTGATCTTCGTTGTATGACAGTACATGGACCATGCCATCGTGAAATCAGTTTATTTGTTGACGTCGGATACAACACAATAACTTTTTCACCCGGTTCAAATTCTTTATGTTTCGCTCTTTTGTTGTATTGATTCGTATACTGTAATTGCTTCTCTCGTGAATATGATTCTGCAAACAGTAATGCTTTTTCCATATTTGCTTTCATGTCTTTCAAGTACTTTTCTGGTTGGATTCCAATATGAGGTGGTAAATTAATTTCTCTTGTCCAACTTTCTTTTAAAATTGCCAATGGTCCACGCGGAATCTTTCCATACACCAACATATAAGGAGCAATTCCAGTAGTTGCATTCGGTACTTCTCGTAATGCCCACACTGTAAACGGAATTACTTTGTGCCATTGCCTTGGATTGTCAACAATTACATGATGGATCATTTTCTTGAATGTTTGGTTCCATCTTTCTACTAGTCCAGCTGCTTCTGGATGACCTGGCGTGTCAAATCTTGGACTACAACCCATTAAATTCAGAAATTCTCTTGTCAGACTCGCAGTAAAATTTGTTCCTTGGTCACTTGTGATCACTGAAGGTACACCAACGTTCATGAACAACTCCATCAAAGCATCACACACAGCTTTCGCAGTTAATGATTTCAACAGAAACACTGTAGGCCATCTTGTGCAAGAATCGACAATACATAAACAGTACTTGTGACCTGCAGCAGATGCTGGCTCGATTGGTCCTACACAATCCACCGTAATTCTTCTAAACGCCACATCTTCTCTTGGAATTGGAGTGATAGGAACCCTGTCCATCACCAAACTTCTTGCCTTTAACTGACATTTCTCACATGATTTGCAAAATTTCACTATATCTCTTCTCATCTTTGGCCAGGTAAAAGACAACTTTATTCGTTCTCTAGTTTTCTCTTCTCCAAGATGTCCTCCAAATACTGATTCGTGAGCCAACTCCATCACTTTCATTCGTCGCTCTTTTGGTAACACCAATTGATATATCGTTTGCTCTAATATTCGATATCTCTTGTACAGTAAGCCATTTACCACGCAGAATTCAGATTCTTTATCTGGCGCTAAATTCCACCATGCTTTCAATGATTCATCTTGTCTCTGCTGTTCTTCGAATTTCTTTGCGTCTGCAATCTGCATCTGTTGTTCTTCATCTTTCTCATTTTCTTGAAACAAATCTGCTATCTCCACATCACATTCATTATCCTCTTTCGTTTCATTTACATTACCATTCTTGCATGCAGCCATCTCTTGTTCATTCATCTCTGCTGTTATACCGTCTTGCATTAAACTTTGTTGATCATCGCTTTCGTTTTCCTCTTCACTTGAACTTTCAGTTTCACTTTCCTCTTCGACTTCTATCACTTTCTTTCGCTGACTCTGCAATCTCGTCGTTACATTCGCTTGCACATCTCCTTGTATCATTTTCACTTGTGGCACGGCTTTAAGTTCTGCAATGATTTCTGGATGCAACAAGAATCTTTCTGTGCTTCCCATTTTTGCAATACTAGCACACATCAATGTCACATACGGTGTAAGTGAACATTTGACTTTATGCGGAATTACCTCTTCTTCCACATCGTTACAACACAGCCTTACATCAACTTTCACCAACTTTGCAGGAATGGCATCTCCTGCCACGCATTGTAAGTTCACTTTTCCAATCTGCTCCACCTTCATGCCTTCCAGTAATTCTTCACTAATCACCGGAACCTCTGCTCCAGAATCAATCAGTGCTTTTACTTTCACTGGTTCTTTTCCTGCTGTTCCACGAATCTCTACCTCGACGTACTGCAATACCACTTTCTTCAATGCTGTACTTTCATCTCTTCCAACCATTTCTTTCTGCATTCCATTGTGCAATAGAATTTCTTTCTGAATATCAGGTGAAAGGTGACATTTCATCACTGACTTTACTTCAGTTTCATTGTTCTGATGTTCTGTGGCTTGACTTTCAGAATTACCAACCACTTGAATTCGATTCACCCTCGAATTTTCTTGTTTTCCATAATTTGAGGCTGTAACAGGAACTGGACAGAATTTCATCAAATGCCTGTCTGATCCACAGTTGTGACAACGTTTCACCACTGCACCACGTTGTTCAATGCTTTCTTTTCTCTTATATGGAGTAAACGATGCATTGCCTTCTCTCGCGACAAACCTTGGTGGTGACTTGTTATATACCGGACGTTGTCTGGCCATCATCGACTCTTTATTCTCGTGAACTACCGGATAATTTGGTTTCACTTCTGTACTTCTGAACTGATTTCCTGTTTCTTGATTACTCTTCCAATGAAAACCAAAATTTGGAGTGAACTGTTGATTTCTTTTTACATTGGGTACAAAACCAAAACTTGTCTTATTCGGAATTGCCAAACCAATTCGATTATTAACATGAATGTCTGCTAGGTCTGCCACAACACTAGCTTCGTAACAATCAGTTCCTTCCTTCGACAACACAAACTGTAGTGGACCTGGTGGTAGTGATTCTTTCAACTTATCTGCCACTAACAAATCAAACAACTTCTCAAAATTCTTATCCACTTTGCGACTTTTCACATAATAGTTCAACAAGTTCTTCAGCCTTGCTGTAAACATTGTATACGTTTCTTCAGTTGTCTTCTTCGCATCAATAAACTTCGATCTGTACTCTCTCGGTGTCAACTTGAATTCTTTTAACAAGTGCTGTTTCACGACTTGATAATCGTCTAAATCAGCGAATGACAATCTGTTTAGAACAGTTCTAGCTTTCGGAGTCATCAATGGCAATAGTAACTTCACCCAGAATTGTTCTTGCACGTTGAAACTACGAAACGCATTCTCAACCGTTTCGAAATATAATGGCACCTCCATCATATCGTTTGGCATTTTAGGTAACACGTGTTTCATGGCATCACCAATTTTCTTTATTTTCGAAACCATCGTTTCACTTTCTTCCTGTTTCCTTTTCTGTTCTTCTCGTTCTTCTTGCCTTCTTTGTTCTTGTGCTTCTCTATTTTGCTTCTCCTCTTTGAGTTGTGCTTCTTTTAATGCTATTTTTGTTTTTTCCAACTTTAAACGTTCTTGTCTTTCCTCTTCCGCCTTCTCCATGCTTTCTTTCTGTAATTTCAGTTCTTCTTGTCTAACCTCTTCTGCTCGCTCCAACTCTGAAATTCGCACTTTTTCCTTTTCTTCTTCACGTAGTCTCTTCTCTTCAATCTGTTGCTGACGTATCTCTTCGTCACTTTTCCGCGCCCTTTCAAATTCAATCATTTGCTCTAATCTTCTCCTTTCAGCATCTTCTCTATCTCTTCTCAATTGCTCTAATTGAATCTCAAATTGCTGCTTTTGCAACTCAAGTTCTGCCACACGAACTTGCTCTGCTTTCTCTTCTTTCTCTCTCTGAAGACGTTCTGCCTTCTCTTCTTTCTCTCTCTGAAGACGTAATTCTTCCTGTCTTGCATTCTCTGCTTTCTCTTCTTTCTCTCTCTGAAGACGTAATTCTTCCTGTCTTGCATTCTCTGCTTTCTCTTCTTTCTCTCTCTGAAGACGTTCTGCCTTCTTTCTTTCTCTCTCTGAAGACGTTCTGCCTTCTCTTCTTTCTCTCTTTGAAGACGTAATTCTTCCTGTCGTATTTCTTTCTCTTCTTGTCTCCGTTTCTCCTCTCTTTCTTTCTCTTCTTGTCTTGTCATCATCATCCATTGCATCATCATCTCCATAGACATAAGTCCAGGCGGTTTTTCAATAACCTTTTCCACAGCACCGCCGACAGCACCTTCTTCTTCTTCTGCTTCTTCTTTAAGCCAGACTTCAGCTAGCGCTTCTAGCATGTCCTCACGTGACATATCTTCCAGTTTCTCTTCTTCAAAACCAGCCTTTAACAAGCGCTGTTTTAATCTTTCAGAAGACATCTTCTTCAGTTCTGCTTGTTTTTTGACACTTAATTTCTCCATCTTACTTCTTTACTTCAGTGCTGTCCTTTCTGGAAAACACGAGTTTTCTTTTGTGTTTGAAGTATTGGGGATTGTTCTTTGTTTGATAACAACCAACTTTTATACCTTTGTCGTTGAGGCTTTCGTTGTCGTAGATTTACCAATGATTTGAATGCGTATTCACCAGTCGACGTTGTTTCGAATCCCAGACGTTGTTTCGAATCCCAGACGTTGTTTCGAATCCCAGACGTTGTTTCGAATCCCAGACGTTGTTTCGAATCCCAGACGTTGTTTCGAATCTCAGACGTTGTTTCGAATTCCAGACGTTGTTTCGAATTCCACCGCTGCTGCCACCAAATAATGTCACCAACTCTTTTCTTTCTTAGTTGTGACCTACCTCAAGAACTTTCCTTATCTCTACATATAAATTGCTCAACGTCTTCTAACTGTTTAAGAATTAAATTGACACAGTTCTTTGAATGTTTCTTTCTTTCTTCAAACACAGTTTAATAACAACAAACTCAACTCTTGCCTTAAAACAACTGTACTACACTGTATAGTTCAAATTCACTGTCATCAGCAGTTTCTAAGTTTGGCGCGCTAACTGCACGTGTAAAGAGAATCTACCGTCAGCCAATGTTTAGGCTACTTTAGGCCAAGCGCCCACGAGCCGACAGCGCAACTAAGGCCTAAGACTAAAACGCTTAACAATCGATACACATTATATATATATCAACCTAAAGAACACCTGTGCTCATTATATATGCAAAACACTTGTTCACAAAATCATTAAAGGACCTGGGAACAACCGAATACAAACATTTGGTTCAAATCTCACTATTGCTGAAACTCTGCCACAGACACAGGAATACACTTCTGAATAGCAGATGTCATTTTCTTTTTAAGAAACATCCCTTCCTGAGAAACCATGCTTCTGCTCTTGGCAAATACTATCAGCAAAAACCTAGAAGATAAACAAACATGCTGAATCATGTATTACTCATCAACATTTTGTGTTTTGCAGTTACAGCTGCATTCTGGAAAACCAGGAAACAAAAAGGAATCATCAATTCCATCGTTCCAGAAACAGGGAACAAAAGGAATCATCAGTTCCATAATTCCAGAAACAGGGAACAAAAGGAATTGCCAGTTCCAGGAATGGAACATGGTTTGCAAGCAACAGAGATGTTCCATACAACTGACACTAGAGGGCAGAAACTAAGAAGCGTTGCAATGTTCGAATGAACTGGTCGAGATAAACGCAGTGCCTCAGCAGACGTCTAGGTCTCTGCAAATCTCCTTTTAAGATCATCTCACAACTGCAGCTGCACAAATGAAAGTCGAACAACTTTCCTCTGTTGCTTCCAGGCTTTTAAACTTTGTCGGCCAATTCGAAAGAACTGTGGCACTAATCTCGTTATTTCGGTGCTTTCGCCAGTGGCTGCGTTGGGCTGATTTCTGGCTGCATTTCATCTTAATCAGTGCAGACAACTCGAGAGAGATCCATCTCAGCACAAAAGGATTAGGCCTACTTTATTTTCTGCCGCAAGAAATAAACCAGTACCTGGCATTCTCGGAAGTTTGCAAAGCACAACGAGATTTATAGAATTATCTCTGTCCTACCCTTCCCAAACCTACCCCACCCTACACTACCCTAACCCACCCACCATACACTACCCCCACAGCCCTAGGCCCACGTGACTTCTGTCTTGTTAGATGAGATCTATTGCAGAGAATAATGTCCCGGCAACCCTTATACTGCATCTCTCTGTCCAAATCAGAACAATTGCCAACAGACGAAAGTTCATCCAAACTCTCGACCTCATGGTTAAACTTTTTAAACTTACACATTGCTGTTATACAACACAAGCTACACGTACAATGACACACACACACAGTTAGCTAAGCATACATACACACATATACATATGTACGTATATAAAAACTTAAGTGCAGCTATTAAACTGTATGCATGTGTACGGTAGATAGATAGAAGTTAGTATTAAGCCTTGAGGCCTTTTGCCAACAACATAGACCGTTGCAATCAGCTGAGGAGGAAGCCATATATAACATGTTGATCCACCTTCTCCTCTTCCTCTCACCTTTCTCCCTCCCTCCCTCCCTCCCGATGTATCTCTGCTTCCATGTCTGCATACCACTGTATCTCTCTCTCTCTCTCTCTCTGTCTCTCTCTGCCTCTCTCTCTCTCTCTGTCTCTGTCTCTCTCTCTGCCTTCTTTCTCTAGACATCACAGACTGGAGGCAAAACCATAACAACAGCAAATGCAAAAAACCGTTTACAAGAGACATGAACTGCTATTTAACACAGCAAGTCTAACGTATATATAGGTTTTAATAGGTAGGTAATTAGCCGTTAAACGACCTACCAATCATAAGAAAGATGATTAGCGTCTCCCCCTCTGTTCTCCAGGCTTCGGACTGGCACCATCCCAGTATAAGACAGAGTTTATGCAGGCACGCCTGATATAATATTTGCCTTCCTTTTGACCTATGACCTAATTGAAAGCTCCCGAACATTTGCCTATCCAATTGACCCTATATAATTAAACTCCTAGATATATAATTATAGAAGTCTCTGCCCCTACCCTGAATAGGAGGAACCACAATCCTATGGACTTATCTGCTGCAATTAATTCGAGAAACAAAGTTCTGGTTAAGAAATCGGAGATGATTGATGTGTTGTAAGGGTAGGAAATGACCCACACCCAACAAACAGCCCAAGGCTCTCGTCAGTCACACACACACACACACGCACGCACGCACGCACGCACGCACACACGCACGCACACACACACACGCACGCACACACGCACACTCACACGTTCAATTGTAAACATACCATGATCAATAATAAAGAAACTAATAACAAACAGACTGTTAATAAACACACTAGGTGCAATGATAATCATTTCACCAGATGGACATACTTCCAAATGCAATGCGTTATTGCAGTTAGATGATGGTTATACACATAATTATGTCTACTCTACAGTGCATTAACTCACTTCAAGACCAAGTTAGCAAAGTTCCAGTTTTACCTACGTATGAAATACGTAATATTGAGTGCATCTCAGTGTCTTAGTTCTGGTGATGTTATGACATTTAGACATACATGTGTGCCAATAAGCGCAGGCTCCACATGATATTCATTTGCAACCAGATGGACAGACGGACAGACACACGGACGGACAGACGGACGGACAGACAGACAGACAGACGGACGGACGGACAGACAGACGGACGGACAGACAGACGGACAGACAGGGCCAGATGCTCATCAGTACAGAAAAGTGCTTCAAGAAAAACATTCCAAGCGTTTTTCATTTTTCTCTCTTCCTACTGAAAAGCCTAAACATCTTTTGCGTCACTGCTTTCTCTCTTCTCTTGTCTCTTGTGCTAGGCTCCAAATTTTACGAAGAGAAACGAATATGCTGAAGTCCAAGACGCTAAAAGCAATCCTGGTTGGAAAATATATGATCTTACCAACATTTCCTCCAGTCAAATACTGATAAGTCTTCAACAAAAAGCATTGTACATCTGAAAATCTCAGCAGACCCTACTCCAAAAATACAGCTTTATCTGAAGCCAGATGGACAATATCAAAAACATGAAAAGAATCACAACAAATGTGCCTTGAAATCTCTCGCTTCTACTTAGCTGTCAAATGGAACTCTATATTTTGTGAGGCAAATAAAGCCCTACATAAAACATCGTAATACATACATACATACATACATACATACATACATACATACATACATACATACATACATACATACATACATATTGAAGGGACTTCATAATGCCTGAAAGAGATCTTGGCTGCTCATCCATGGAAAATAACCAGATGATATGACATGTTAATCTAATCCAACCCACTCTAGTCCCTCTGCACCCAACCACAACCCAGATTCTCTCCATCCAGAGTCCAATAAAAACTCCCCTATTCGTTAACTGCAGAATTCACGCGTTTCCCATCGGACGTGTTTCTAAATCGAGACTTCCTTCCTACAGCAACAACTTTATCAAAGAGCAGATTGAGTTTGCAGCTGAAACAGTTCCAGATCCGAAATACGACGACTCGAGTGTTTCCTCTGAGTTTGACCAGCGTCGAATAAGCACCGATATCAAGAACCAGTCGCTTGACTGGTGTTCCTTCGGTTTTATCACGTGCCATGCGCCTACAGTGCTAAGTCTGCGTTGATTAGAGTTACCCCAAGGAACCAATAAAGGAATTATTAAAGTGCAATAAAGCACCAAACAGTCTTCGATTGTAGATTCTGTCTGATTAAAAGTCACCAGCGCAGACATTGTTTGTGTCATGAAAGTAATGTTTCAACGTCGAATCACAAGTGTAGCAATGCTCAGCTTTTCTTAAGAGGAGAAAAATAGTTGGAACTCGGTGTGATTTGTCGTGGGAGCGAGTCCTAAATTATACAGCCACTCTCTGAGAAGTAGGAAACGTCTAATGACTCTGGAGAAACGCATTGTGGGATATGGTAGCAAATTGGTTAAAACACTCGATGGGCAATGCGGAGTACGGATTCAAGCCTCTTCCTCTGAGACATTTACAATGTAGAGACAAGTCCTTCACTCACATTTGCTCAGCGCCATTGACTGATGCTTTGTCACTAGATAGCGGCACAGAATAAATTCATAATCCCACTCTGAGATGGTCTCGGCCAGTGAAGGGGATATTCCCAATACAATCATAATAGCTTACAACTTTCAAACGTTAATTCCCTGCAGGAAAGACATACACTTGCCTCCATGTTGCTTTATGCAGGTCAACTCTCAACAGCATCTCATGCTACACCAATTCTATATATGAGTCACTAAATTGAATATAAATAACTAAATCACCCACTTTAGTCAGACTCTAAATGACTTGATGATTTGCTAACAAAAACAAAAGCATCAACTCTTATCGGTAGAAATGCTATTCTACTGTTAGCTGTGAGCTCCAGGCACCCAATATATCATTTACTTACACCATAACATAACAAGCCATAACATGGATTTTACGCAGGGCTGCAGATTTTAACGATTAATCGTTAAAAATTTTAATTTTGGCTTGTTTGATTAATTTTTTTTATGATGACGAGCGGCCCATTTGCGGAGTAAACAATATGGCAAACAATGATTAAGTGAAATGTTTGGGTGGAAAATAATCCAATCATTTTGCATTTAAGGTAAATGCTGATCAAAAAGTTCAAGATGGCAATAAAATTAACTGTCTTCATTGCAATAAACAATTGGCTTACCGTGGTTCAAACAGATCGCCGACGTATCACCTGCAGCACGTGGAATGATTGAAGTTTTTTGTAGAATGAAAGTAGTAACTGATTCAGCGACTATATTTTTAACAGTTTTCACTCTTTATGTAACAGATAGCCTACCAAATTAATCAAACTTAATCAATTATTCGAAGTTAAATTTTGGGGAGTAGTCGATCAATTTTTTAAAATCAGCACCAGTCCTAGTTTTAAGTGGTTCGCAAGACATTCAATCAGTATAAAACCACTGCGCATTAACCTGAAATTGCTGAATAGCCCATCCATCCTAGTTTCTTCGTATAAGTTCTGATAGTATCCACTGGGACAGTACTATTGTCCAAACCAGTCCAAACCTTCTGCCCAAAGCCTTTAAACCATCTAAAATGTGTAATGGTTTATACACTGGAAGCAGGCCTGGGATGAACGAGAGATCAAAATAGGAGGCAGTTCATGTATTGGGCGGCAGTGTCACTTGCCAACTCTACACTTGCAAAGCACAAACACGTGTGGGATTCTTGCCTTGATATTTAAATAGGCTATCCCAACAACCACAGGTTGAACGATTTGACAGCCAATTCACAACCGTAGATACACCAGCGCACAACAGACTAGAGGTCATTTTGCTGTACTATCAACCGCCAGATCGGAGGTTGAAATCCCTGCCTTGGCAGATATCTCTTTAAATACTGTCTACAGATTTCTGCTCCACCTACACCCCTCAGCTATAATGAGTACACTGACTGCACACAGATCAGTGGGAAGATGAGACGGCAAGGGAGAGGACTGGCCATGTGCCTTCAACATGCCAAGGTTAAGAAAATGAAGTCGCTTACACTTCAATCCCATGCTAGCTTGAGAGACTGATATCATTCTTCTTCACTGGACTCACTGGGTTTCAAACTCCAGACCGCATGGTAAAGGACAAGCACACATCGCAGCAGAACAACAGGGATACAGTAAGTAAGTCACTTTACCTCAATCTGTTCCCTCTGATGGACCTACTCAAACAGACGACAAACGAACGATCAGCGGAAACAATGACTTTGAAGATAAAGAAAAGAGTTAAGTCCTTGTCGACTGATCGTCACTGGTCGAGGAGACCTTCGTTCTCCTCCTCTTATAAACCACCTTCCTCCTCCTTTTCCTCTTCCTCCTCCTCCTAGTCCGACTCCAACAAGAAGATCCAACGAGAAGAACCAACCGATGAAACTGATGGCTGACTTTCTAAGGCCACCACTGCTCTATACCACGGACAACACCATCTGTCTCTGTCTGTCTGTCTCTCACCAGGAGATTAACTAACCACCGTATGTTAGGCCCAGAGGCTGCCTAACAACTACAGCTACCACGGCTGCTTTTCCCGTCATCCTTACATCTTTCCAACCTCAGGTCTATCAAATTTAGTCCATTAGGCACTAATCAGCACTCACCACGACACACACAGACTCCAACCATCGACCCCTACACATCAACCTACTATGAGTATAGTATAGGATTTCATGAGCTCCACTTCCAACTGGCCTCAGATCTGTTTTCCAGGTCAAAATATCCAACAGGTCATGTCACTCCTGGAGTAGATAAAGTACAAGAATGAAATCCTGATATGTCTTAAAAATTACCATTTATCATCATCATATTATCATCATCATCACGAGTTGTCATCTATTATCATCTTTGCTACTCATTTCAATTCAGCATACAATGACGTCATCATGAATACTTAACTAAATATAAACTTGGTAATAATTTGCTATTCTGTAAACTTTTAAAATACATTTCTACACTGAATCTTCATAAACTGATTTTCTTATATCTCCAGTCTGCGTGACCCATGGCAAGGGCAAGCACAGCCCAACTCCCCTTTGCAGAATAATGGAATCGTCCTGGTTAACAGCCGACGAAGCCATTAGCGGCATAATGAAGTGCCAGCGGCAGGCAAACCAGCAACAAACAACCATGACCCCTTTTGTTACGTAACAGTTCAGGCAAACTGTAAAATAACTCTCAATTTAATTCTCCATTTTATGATTTCTGTTAATAAAGAAACCATAAAACGATCAGTAACTGTTAAAACTTCTAAATCTAACACTATTATAATTATGTCCAAAATCTCCTTTCACATGCAGGCAACACAGATACCCTGATGAAAGTGTTCACAAAATCTATGAATCTTAAGTTACATCGCGATAGATTGCAACCTTTGCCATTTCCGTTGAGAAATAATTCAGACTACGTAATCAACAACATACAATGAAACGAGAAACCAAACGAAGAGAGAGGAATCTAAAAGCAGCCAACAACAACGGAGGAGAGACTGACTCCTCCAAATCCCCAACTGACACACAAAAACTGTTTCTGATCTGTTGGGAGTTGATTTAACCCCGGTTCAGACAAGTTCCACAAAAATTATGTCCATTGCAAAGCTGTAGAGATATGCATTATAAATCATTCTGCTAAATCTGTCTAGATCAGGTTTGAAGTCTAATCACCTAGCTACTATCTAGTACCAGGGACCACAACAGAAATTCCCGGCCCCCAGGCAGAGCAGTCGCAGGCCTCTAAACAATCTTTCGGCTTTGAGAAATTTAAAAAAAACTTAAATAACAAAAGTGCCCAGAAAAGTGCAGGTACGACCGTACTATAGGCCTACTGTATTTATATATAATTATACAACTATGATTTTATTGCAGCTGTTAGTTTAAAACATGTAAATCTATGCTATTACTAATCAAAAAGCAACTTTTCCGGATATAGCTGCAGCAAAATCGTTTATAATATCTTCTACTATTGAACTAGAGTCTAGTTTAATGGTTTTGCTAGATCATATTCGATTGCAAGAGTTGCAAGACATACTGATAACAGATCGTTGAACACTTTTAATTTGCTTGAGCTTACAATATTTTTCATAAGTTCATTGCAGACCCAGCCCGGGCCCTAAATGTTGCCGGGCCCCTGGGCATTGGCCCTCCTTATTATATACATGTTTGATGTTTCTATTCTTTTAAACATTCATAGGGTTTGACTGAATGTTCAAAAACGATCTTTGGCTAGGATCCCAAGCAGGCACCTAGCAAGACTTAAATTCAAGAGGAGGCAACTTCACAGACCATTGGTAAAATCCTGGTCATTGGGGTCATTAGTCAATGGAAGAACAGTATATAAAAAAGCAAGCCTCATTGTAGCTACGCCTATGATCCCAAGTGCAACGTTCTCTTCTTCTCTTCTTCTCCTGGTGCTATATAAATGTCCGTATTAGATTACACCCTGGGACCCAGTCTGATCGAACCAATGGTGCCTCCCTGATCGGTCGGTCGATGGGTCTATCTCTGCCGCACAACAACGCCTCCTGGCCTTCCTTCCAATCCGTCGGCAGTCAACGGCGGCCTCTTTCTATAAACAAAGTCACCGCGGGATATACGAGGAGATAAACACCTAGGAATAGGTAGAGAGGAGAGTCACTACAAAGAAGTTGGAAGACCAACATGATCTGATAGTGGCCTAGACAGAGGGAAGAGGGAAGACGGCGCACCCCCAGGGCAAACTGTTTCCTCCTCGTCTCCACCCAGACTCTACGCCAGAATGAGGTCGATGGAAAGAACGAGTCCACAATACACCAAAACCATGAATATAGATAGCATCACAACACAGCTGCTCACACGTCATACTGTTTATAAAACTCTATAACGATTTCAAACTTTCAAATCTTCTAAATTACTTTTTTACGTAACTTTCTAAAGACTGTAAGAATCAAATGTAAAGTTTCGTGAGAAATTCCGATGTCACTTTAGCTCACGTTAATCCACTGATTATTCAGTCACATGACCTCACTGATATCACTGGCCTCATTAGCTCTGGCCCTTTGGCCTTGAGCACTGATGTCACCGGCCTTAGCCAAGGACTTCTTGCCTTAGCTGGCCTCACTCGTATCACTGGCCTTAGCTTTGGTCCCTGGTCTAAAACGTAACCTAGTAGAAACAACATTTGCTATAAACTAGATAGAAATGTCGATTGGAAGTGATAACCCTCTTTTCTTCATGATCTTAAGAATTCAGATTTATGTGGCTGAGAAAACGACGTCTATTGGAATTACTACGTCAATTGCAAAGCTATGAAATCTCTTTTCAGAATAAGAAGAAACGCTCTTCAAAAACGAACCCCGGAATGCCACAAAGAACGAGGCCATCAATAACCCAGTCTAGAGCTTACTATCTAACTAGATAGCAGCACACTGTACACCGATGACTAAGAAGAGCTTAAGTTACGAAACGATCATTCCCACGGATTCCTATGCACTGTTCCACCAACTGCTGACCTGGAGAAATGTGAGTACCCCATTCCCTCAAGTCTTAAGACATTCACCCCATCATTTGTCCCCCCCTCCCCCCGCACGGCAACCACATCAACATCCCAGGGAGAGAAGAAGTCCATCCATATTGTCCATCATATCTTGGTGTTTATTTAGGAAGATTTCGTTACAGAGCAATCCACGATGTTAACATGGTCCTTGGTCTGTTTGCGACAGACAGACAGAGACAGACAGACAGACACACAGACAGAGACAGACAGACAGACATACAGACAGACACAGAGACAGACAGACAGACAGACTTTCAGCTGAGACTTGGATTGGCTTCCTCTAGTCTGACTGTCCAGGGTTTGATCTCAAGTAAAGACAACTGAATAAACTTCTATCCAAGGTCATTTACAGAACATCTACAATCTCAATTTTTATTATCATCTAAGTCACTGCTTTAGCTCTGAACATTACACTGCATTTAATCCAATTAGACAACTCTGACCTCAAAATAGGAGTCTATAAGCTTAGTTCTAAAAAGTCTTTATCCAACAAGAGTTTTAGTTTGAATTCCGTTGCAATTTTCTCATTTGCACTCATTAGTAGAGTCATTACAGTTTCCTTTATCATTTACATATGATACAGCAGTGAAGGAATATCAGTGCATGACCACAGCCTAACACACTCACATGCACACGCACGCACAATCCGTGTCCTTGCATGTCTGTCTGTCTGTCTGTCAATCTGTCTGTAAGTGCTGGTGAGTGGTTGCATAATCTGGCTGAATGTTTAGTTCTTAGAGTAAGAGGAGCTCAGTGCAGTGGATGGTTGTTGGCTGTTGGTCGTTTCCTCCTCTTAGAAGAGGAAAATGATGGAGAGAGAAAAGACAAATAAACGACGATGACGATGAGAGATTTGCAAAACAACAAAGCAATCCAAGCAATGACTGAGCAATTATTTTCACCACCATACACTATATGGACTGTCTCTCTCTACCTGTCTTCCTCACACTCCTTCTCTGTCTATGTATCTGTTGGACTGTGCCTGTCTGTCTGCGTATGTCTGACTGCCTTTCTGTCTGTTCCCATTTTGCTCAATTCTTTGCATTTGTCTTCTTCTCTGTCTGTCTGTCTGTCTCATTCATCCTCTCCTTAGTTATAAGTTTCCAAGGGCTTTTCCCATTGTCTTTCATGGCAGAAATGACAATCGTCCTTTGATGGAATGAACCAAATAAACTGAACCTCTGTACAAGAGACAACAACTGAACACAATCTGCTTAATTAGTTGATTAAATACCAGACGTTCAGCTCAGCTGAGGCAACGACGACCTCTGGATAATAGGAGTCAATGGCTGAGGATATCCAGTTCAGTCATATGACTCATATCCATCTGGAGTCCTGCAATCACAATCAGAGCTAGGCCAGGTTGGTTTGTGGTGTGCACTAGAGGGTAGCAGTCTGACCTCGGCACATGAGATGCCCTCCCTCCAACCCCAAATGAAAGGGGGCTTCGTCTGGCCACCTAGGATCAACCACAGAGATCCGAATCTCAGGGAATGCATCCCACAGGTGGCTGAGACGACCGACATGGCACAGAATGAGCCAGAAGAACTGGACAGAGCCAAAGCAACGGACGATGAGGATATCAGAGAGAGGAAGATGATGGCAGCAGAAGAGTTGATGAAACTGGTGTAAAACATCCACTCTTATATTATGGAGATGATGCAAGATCCAGAAGAGGAGTCCATTCTTACGACGGATCAATTTCCCTCTAACTGATCTCTCTCCTTCTCCACCTTCTCCTTCTTCTCCTTCCTATCCGCTGCTATCTTTCGATGCATACCTTCTGACCTCATCCATCGTAAATTCCATGTTTACAGCGACCAGTCCAACAGTTTAAGACCAGCTGATATTAAGTGCACCAAACGTCGACCTAAATAAATCTCCAGTTCTGGTTCCAGTTGCCAGACAAGGACTATGCCACAACCACAACCACAAACACAAGCACAACCAAACCCACAGTCAAAGCCACAAGCACACCCAAACCCACAAACCAAAATCTACAGCCAAACCCACAACCAAACCCACAACCAAAACCACATCCAGAGGACGGATGGCATGCCTCTTCCTTCTGTAAGGCAGTGTCAGTCTCAGACTGCTATCCTCTCTCCCTTTATCTGTTCATCCTGCTAAATATCTCTCTCCTTCTATCTGTTTGTTCTGCTCAGTCATTTAATTCACTACTTAAGACTTCACCACATTCAGACCACATTCAGATCACATTCAGACCACATTGAGATCACATTCAGACCACATTCAGATCACATTCAGATCACATTCAGACCACATTCAGATCACATTCAGACCACATTCAGACCACATTCAGACCACTATCAGACCACATTCAGATCACATTCAGACCACATTCAGACCACATTCAGATCACATTCAGACCACATTCAGATCACATTCAGACCACATTCAGACCACATTCAGACCACTATCAGACCACATTCAGATCACATTCAGATCACATTCAGACCACATTCAGACCACATTCATACCACATTCAGATCACATTCAGACCACATTCAGATCACATTCAGATCACATTCAGACCACATTCAGATCACATTCAGATCACATTCAGACCACATTCAGACCACATTCAGACCACATTCAGATCACATTCAGACCACATTCAGATCACATTCAGACCACATTCAGACCACATTCAGACCACTATCAGACCACTATCAGACCACATTCAGATCACATTCAGATCACATTCAGACCACATTCAGATCACATTCAGACCACATTCAGACCACATTCAGACCACATTCAGATCACATTCAGATCACATTCAGACCACATTCAGACCACATTCAGACCACATTCAGACCACATTCAGACCACATTCAGACCACTATCAGACCACATTCAGACACCACATCGTGCCTCTCTGTCTTATTGCACCGACCGATCTTCTGATCAATGACCTGATTACAGATGATGGCTTGGTTTTGGTGTGCCATCCGTTGGTGCCTTCTCCATTAGACACTGGTGCAATAGAAGTTACTAATAACAATTACCTGCTGATGAATTCAGTTGTTGGTCATTGCTAAACACTTTCCATCGACTACTTCGAACATGAACTGATTTTACAAAGGATTGTTCATTTGAAAAATGGCGAATACCTCCAAAGCCTTGTTTAACACTTTAACGACATGAGTATACTAAAAGCGACTACGAATCAATGCAGCTCGCCGTTAAAGAGTTAACTCAAAAGCACGTTGAAGGTGAAATGTAGATGATTATCATACCTGAGGTTGAAAGAGAAAACAGTCGTTGTAGCAGGTTTGGAAGAAAGGGATGATGATGATGATGATGTTAAAGATGATGACGAAGATGATGAAAGAGGCATCTGGGATGGAGAGTGCTGATGGCTGTGTGTCGTTGGTGCCATTTAATCACAGTTTCAGTTTCAATTATTAATTGCCAATAAGCAGCCAATTAGTATTTACTTTGAAAACGTCCAAACATGAGCATAGATATATCTTGAATGAGAGGCAACCTAATTAACTGTTAATTTCAGTGACTGATTTTCATCCACAACTGCACTCCGGAGAGGCTCTAAAAGTGCACTCTACAGATACACACAAACATACATGCACACATACAAACAAACACACACACACACACACACACACACACACACACACACACACACACACACACACACACACATGGTTGTTTGTAGAGAGGGTGGACATTGAATAACTGAACGAACCTGGGTGAGTTTCTGAACAGCTTCTTTGACATCCATGTCTGTGATTCTCTCTCCCATCTTCCGGAACTCAACAGACGTCGGTTCTTCTCCTTCTTCCTCCTCCCTCTGCTTCTTCTTTTCGCTCTTCCAGGAATCATCATCCGCCCTCCTCCCGATCTGATCGGCGCTGCTTCCGTCTGGTTCCATTGGTAATCAATCGAAACGAAAGGAAGGCAGCAGCAGCAGCAGCAGCAGCAGCAGCAGCAACAGCAGCAGCAGCAGCAGCTGGGGAAACAAATGGTCCAGGAACAGCCTCCCTCCCTCCCTTCCTCTCTCCTTCAGCAAACGCCAAGAAGTCTGAGATTGGCCAACTCAGCAGAAGAGAAGAAAACGATTTCTATTTCCTCTTGCCCTCTAGTGTCAACATGAGCAACAACTCGATACTCACTGCAGACATTTGCATACACTCTCTGTCTCCGTCTCTCTGTCTCTCTTTCTGTGTCTCTGTCTCTCTCAGTATGTTAGAACGAAAAACTCTATTCAGACTCTAAGTGCATCTATCATCCAAGTGTCGATAGCAGACGAAGGCCACCATCTAAACTTCCAGTCTTGCTCCATATTTCAACTCAGAATACGACGAAAAGAAATGCAAGGATGACTCCTTGCAGACTGCTAGTTCCACTCTGCAAAAGACTTGTAGTTCCACTGCTACTTCAACAGCGGTGGTGGCAGTGTAGTTGGCTGTAAGGCTGAGGAGACGGAGAGAGAGAGAAGACAGATCCGTTGAATCTGAACTTTGGCTTTGTAGCTCTGATAAGTCGACGACGTTCTATCTTTTCCTCTCACTCCTTCCTTCCTCCCTTCCTTCCTTCCTTCACAAAACGAAAGACGATCTAATAAATACTGACGTTAACTATTTTCTATGACTCAATCAGCGAATCAAATGGGGGTCGGTCTAATTCCGATGAATGACCAAGCACAAACACCCTACCAACAAACCAACCAACCAACCAATCAGTCAGCCAACTTGAGCCCTTCGACCGTCGACCGGCAAGACTAGGAGGCTGCTAGGACGGGCCTCGTCTGCTAAAGGACTCCGCTTACAGTTGGAATGAGGCGGATTGGATTACCCTTATCAGGCAGCAGCACGATATCTCTTACCACGCTTGCTGTCTCTCTCTCTCTCTCTCTCTCTCCGTCTGTCTGTCTCTGTTCGTGTGTCTTTGGACACACACTCCCTCCGCGGCCGTTGGCTCCCTCTGGCGTCCTGCCACCAGCCACGGACCCCTGCCACCAGCCAACTTCTGCCAGATCTGGGCCAGCAGAGTGTCCCACCTAGGCATAGACATGACCCAGGTCATAAACTCTGGAAACCAGAAACCCCGTTTCCAACCCTCCTTCCTCTACCCAATCCCAGGCGGGTAGGGAGCATCATACAGTTTCACAACACTCCGGGGGTTTATGGAGACGGAGGAGGAGGAGGGTGAGAGGATGACAAACAAACAAGGAAACGGTGAGAAAGAAAGAAGGAAGCGGAGAGGGAGGAAGAGGCGAAAGAAATGCGGACGGGCGACAAAAAGGTCTGACGGAGAAAGGAAATAAATTAATCTGCTTATCAATTCGCTATGCAATAAAGAAAGTAAATAAGTAAGCAGCCTATTTAGAGTTTCCACCGCTAGACGGCAGCAACAACCACTGCAGCCGCTGCTGCTGTATAGATTGGAAGACCAAAGTCTGAAGTTGACTGTCGAGACTTCTTAGACTTTCTTTTCTAGCAGAGAACAGCTATCTCCCAGCTAGCATATGCTATACTGCTATAGTATAGTCTCCATTTACGAAATGTAGCTGAAGCTGTTCAGTGGTTGTTCAATGCATTTGAACAGTCTCAAGGTGATGTCAAACTAAGCAGTTCATGTAAGTAAGTAAGTAAGTCTGATGAAGAACTTAGAAATTCTGCAGACTCAAGGCAACCTTCCGCTGTGATTAACCCAATGAAATAGGAAATACAATGAAGAGGAGGAAGACGAAGAAGAAGAGCGGTCCCTTAGACTAGCCCTGGGACTAGTCTAAGGGACCATTGGTATAAAGTCCTAGCAACTTCATTTTTCTTAGAGTCGGCATATGAGGGCGAGTGGCCCGTCCTCTCCCTTGCCGTCTCATCTTGCCACTGACAGTGTATGATCAGCATACTCAAAATAGCTGAGTTGGCTAGGAGTGCAGATGGAGCAGAAATCTCAAACCAAATTTCTGACCTCCCTCGCTGGGATTTGAACCCCGACCTCTCGATTGACAGTCCAACACACTTACTGCAATACTGCTACACTATTAACCAACCCCAAAGTTCAGAAAAAGTTAAACAAAGTTAACAAAACAGGTAACTTACCAGAGCATCAGCAGATGTCAGCAGTTGTGTCTTTCTTTTCAGACAATGAAGAGATTTTCCTCCATTCAGGTAGATTATATTGGTACTAGACGATTCCACAGTTTAATACGTTGTTGACGATTAGATGAAGAGGCATAGCATAAGGTTCCCGTCTCTTTCAAACACACAGAAGGAGAGAAAGCGAGAGAGATGGAGAGGGAGAGAGAAAGATGAAACCCACATTCTGTCGTTTCTTCGTTGGCTGTGTCTAACTTGCAGAAGATTCTCTTCAACTGAATGTCAACTGAAAACTTCACGGGACGATTTATCTGAAGAAGACTCTACTAGGAGCACTGCTCTTCTCTTTCCTCAGAAACCCTCCTGGGTTCTTCTAAAATAACTACCCATCTTAACCCCATTCTGGAAATCACCCCTTGCAATCATAAAATTAGAAACTGAAAACCGCAAATGGTTTCTGTTTGAGGTGGGGTTAAATATGCCAGAAAGATCATTCAAACATCTGATGCTGCTACTACCAGACTGTAAGTAAGTGAACATCATACGGTTTTAATTAGGACTAAGGGTTAAATGACGGCTGCAGACTGGGCTATGACCTCTGTGAAAGAGGTCATAGGTCAAGAGTAACTTGAGTAAGAAGCCATAACTTTAATCTCTGTCAGAGGTTAGCCCAGAGGTCAACGCTAAAAATAGGAGAAAGCATTTAAGATAAGCAAGGTCACATGTGACCGTATTGCCAGAGGGAAGTCAGGGATAAAGGGGTTTGGAAAGTAAGGAAGAACTGAGCAATCCATCAGTTGAGGTCATGACCTTCCCACAGACAGGACAGATGCAAGGCCAGGTGTCAAGGAAGGAAGATCTGTTTACAAACAGCAGCAGCAGCAGCAGCAGAAGTAGCAGCAGCATCAGCTGATAGAAACTCCTAGATAAATCCTATGGAAATAAAGCTACCCTGTCAAAGCCCATGAAATTTCCTTTGAACGGCAGAGAAATAAGAAGAGAGTGTCGTTGGTCAATTGCAACCAGACCGAGGTCTCGTCTTCCTCACAACACCAGATGGAGCCTCTGTGAGAAGTCTTGAAGCAGGACGAGGGTTGGCCACCCCCGCACTGCACCTCCTCCGCTCACTCTCTGTAAGTATCTTTCTCTGCTGCTGCATATGTCCTATTCCCATAGCAGAAGAGGAAGCGGAATCATCAGAGTGGAACAACCAAATGAGGTTTGGAATGAGGACACAGGTGAACTGCCGGACGACAGAATCCCTGGAATTCGATGAACTGTGAAACGACGTTTCTGAGTCTGAGCGAACAGTGGAAAGAGAGTCACATGATGAGACATTGCTATGGAAGTCTACAGAATGAGTCTGAACGGGAGCGCCAGCGTTGCATAGTTGAACGTCCGATGATGATGACTCATCACTTGATGGACCTGAGATGACCAACTGACCATCGTCCATCAACTGACCATTGTCCATTTCCGTTACACTGGAATGCAGAGAAGAAACAGCAGTGCTGCTGCCACCTGGCGAGTTTTCTGGCAATGAATCGTTGGCTACTGATTGGTCTATTTCTGGAAGTTCCTTTGGTAAATCAACGGCGCTTCCTATTTTAACATCGTCTGTTGTCAGTTGTGTCTGATCTGGTCGCTTGAAATCATCATCCTTGTGATGAGGTCCATTGTCCTTATCCCTTGTGATGTCATCATCAGCCACTGTTGCACTTGTCTCTTGTTCTTTCTCTCTGGTCACATGGTTATGCTTAGCTTCATGTGATATCGACTCGTTTTCATAATCTTGTTGTCTCATTTCATTGTCTGCCATTTCCTGGCTTTGTTCTGCAAGTCCTTCTGTCATTATCAGATGACTACCATCTCCAACTTGTATTGCACTTGTCGTAAGAAGTCCATCTAATGGTACCAATGGTACTCCTGCATCTAGTACTTCATCTCGCATTATATTCATCTCTGCCAGTTTGTCTGGTACTGTCACGTTGTCAACCATCACGGATTCTTGTGGTACACTACACCCGCTAAGCTCATCTGGTTCTGGTACTCTAGATTCATCTATCGTAATCTCAACTGGTACTTTGGATTCAAGTACTGTTAAAATATCATCTGGAACTTTAGATTCAAGTACTGTTAAAATATCATCTGGTACTGATATTTTAGATTCAGCTGTGAAAATATCACCTGGTACTTTAGATTCATCTATTTTCATAATATCGTTTGTTGCTAGGCATTCACCTGGTTTAGCATCTTCATGTTTATCTGCTTCTGTGACTGTTTCTATCATCAGAAATTCATCTGGTTTTGTGAAGGGACCTGTAGCTGTCAACTGTTCACTGCATTCTCTCATCTCTTGTTGTTGTCCTCTTAATGACTCTCTTGTTCCTTCTCTTGTGTCATTGCTCTTCTCGAATGCAATCGTTTCAGCAATATCATTAGCTTCAGATTCATCAGTTGATGCAGATTCCAGTGCAACAGCATCATCAGCAGCAGCAGCAGCTACAAATGCAGTCGTTTCATGTGGAGGAGATCTGCTTTCAATGGAGAGTACTCCACGACCACCTTCAACCACTTGACAATTACTCTTCTCTTCAGTGAAACTATCGCTTCCAATAGCATCAGTATCTTGCACAGCTCGTCCTAGATCCTTCTTCAAATCTTCGTTTAATACAAGAGGTTTAATAACTGCACTTGTGTCTCTTAGAACAGCCTCATAAGACGTTAGACATTCAGCCGCATCGTCTTCTGTTGCATCATCCTCGACTGCACGATCTTCATGACCAGGATCCTCCGAGACACATTCCTCATGAGTCAAAAGGAGGAGCGCACCTCCTTCTGGTAGAACAGGAGACATCTGCTCTCCACGTTCATCAAAGTCCTTGAACACGAAATCAGGGCTTTCGTCAGAGAAACAATCTATTTCATCCATCGTGGCCAATGGAGCCGTGAAATCCTGCGATCCGATGAAATCACCGAAACTCTTATTGTTGAACTGCTTTCTCTGTCGCCGTCGCCAGACACTGGTTCCCTTGTTCAGGTGATTGTAGCGCTCCTGAAAGTCCTCTACGTTGATGCAGTCACCAGTGTTCTCAACTCTCCTCGACCGACTTGTGACTATGCTCCTCAGCGGATGGGTCGTCAGACTCGCAAAATCTGCACTTCCGTCATCCAGTGCACTGAAAAGAGACGCTGGTTCCTCGCAGACATCTACGACATCGTTGAATCGAACTCTTTTCTCGCTGCTTTTTCGCCGTTTCTTGTCCGTCTTCTCCACATCTTCGATTTCTTCTGCGTCTGAGAATTTCGACTTTGCTCCGATGACAAGACAGACTTTATTTGGAGCGATAATTCCCTCTAACAACTGCTTCTTGCATTGAGCATCATCAGTTGGCAAATAACCGATTTCTCTGTTTTCTGGAATGTTGTCAGATTGAGCTGTCAAAGAATCCATTTTGAAAAGCTTGTCAACAAAAGCAGTGTCCTATATCTGGCATTTTCATGCAGAATAACACACACACACTTTATCCGCGACTGACTTCATGACTGATTCTCCAGACATGGCTACAATTTTCTTCAGCAGCCTTTCTAAACTTAATCTCAGTTACATAACTAAATAGAAAAATCTCCTCTTATAAAAAGATTCCAAAACTAAAGTAGATTCTACTCTGGAGAATTGAATAACAACTCTTCTGCCTCCAAATCAATCTCTCCCTTTAAAAAGGCATTCGATAAACAACTTAGAATTCAGATGGGTTTAACTGAAGGCAGTTGGAACAAACTGTGAGCAAGAAAAAACAACTGGTTCCCTTTCTCAAATCAGCCAATCAATAACAAAAGAACCGGTAATATCGTCACAGGAAGTCTCATCCTTAAAACACTTTCGGTTAAAGAATGATCTCATCAGGTCTTGGTTCTCATGCATGTGGTCTTGGTTCTCATGAGGTCTTGGTTCTCATGAGGTCTTTGCACTCATGAGGTCTTGGCTCTCATGAGGTCTTTGCTCTCATGAGGTCTTGCTGATGAAGATGAGTTCACATCCGAAACACTGTCTTTTAAACTGAAAAGAAATCAAACGAAACCCATCATTACTCATTCACAAAAACAGGCAACAATTGACCATTGACTCAAATCAACAAACATAAAAGACAGGCTCCACAGTCTAAGCATTACAAGTTACACAAATGGAAGAGAACAGAATTGACCACCTGTACGATCATCACCATGACGATATCATTGATGTTGATGACTGATATATTCCTGTGAGTATGTCCACATCGATCCATATAACAGGACCCACAGACCCAGATGGAACTACACCTGTAAACGCATGGGTCCAATCTACTGCTATTGGAAATGTTGGCAGGGATCAATGGCTCTTTAAGGGAACCATAAACACACTCAGGTACTTTAGCTTATACTAGTGTAACACGGTCGCCTCCCAATGGCAAACGAAACCCCAACAAAGAACAAACACAGGAAATACACGGACAGAGCGGCTCCGTCTATGCCAACTGGACTGTAGGGAATATCTGATTATCGGCTGTCAATATAAAAACATGGCTCTCTATGACACAGGCAACAATAGACACAGAGACAGACAGACAGACAGACACTCCCTCACTCAGTCCCTACAGCTGCAGTCAATCACAATTAGAGACAACACGAGGACCCAAACCAACACCAATCCAGACAGCAAACGACCCTTCACACAAGAGCATATATACAACCAATTGCTACATCGACGTCTATCATCCCTATACATATATATATATTATATATATATATATATATATATATATATACCCAATTTCATATATATATATATATATATATATATATACGAAATTGACGCGTGCGTCAATATATACGTATATATATATACACGAAAGAAAAATGAGAGCTGATCAGAAGCGACCAGAAATCACAGTACTATCCAATATCATGTGACAACACTATAGATGTTATCACACTGCAACTGCTGTAACATGTGAAAAGCTCTGGAGCCCTATTCTTATACACGAATCACGATGTACACATGTACAGCGAGGTGACTTCGTTACCCAGATAGCAAGCAATCGAGTAGAAGCACTGAAGCTAAACCTGGAAAGTAGGAGAAGGAAGGAAGGTGAGAAACTGGAACACACATGCTAAATATTCTGACCTTGCAAAGGGAAAACGACGACGACTGGCCAGACTCCAGTCAGCCAATCAGCCAGGAAGACAGAAAGACTTCTGGAGAGAAGGACATGTTTACCATAAACAACCCCCACCCCAGATGAAAGCCAACATCTTAGTAAACCAATTCATTGAGAACATCTCTCCTCCTGCCGAAGCTAAGCAGATGGAGGAGGAGGAGGATAAGAAGGAGGAAGATAAGAATGGGAGGATGTGGATGAGGAGGAGGAGGTGGAGGAGGAGGAGTAGGAGGAGGAAAAGCAGAAGAAGTAGAAGGAGAAGGAGAAGGAGCATGAGGGGAGGAGGACAAGGAGAAGAATGGGAGGATGTGGATGACGAGGACGAGGAGACGGACAAGAAGGAGGATCAGAAGGAGAACAAGGAAGAGAAAGAGGAGAAGGAGGTTGGCTTCCTAGAAGAAAGTTCAGCACAAGCATAGACAGCTGCATTCTGACAAGAGGAAGAGCCAGAGTCCCGAATGATAAATGAAACAGCAAATGGAAAGGAGTGGAGGAGAGCATTGCGTCCTTCTGCTAAACACATTGAAACGTGTGGAGCTATTTTCATGGTTTATAATGTTTACCAGATAAACAGATTACAGGATAAACAGGATGAATTCAGTGGAACTTGCATGTGATAAGAACATTTGGCAAAAATATCAGTCATAAACTGGCAGAGCAGCAATCACTTACTAATCTACATGGATGGCATCTGGAAAAGGAAAACAGCTTATCATAATTCCCACATTTCTAATCTCAGTTTCAGTTTTATCAATATTTTAAAACAAAGTAAATATTCTATGAGTCGCAGAAATAGGATTAAGGAAAGCACTCTGCTCAGGAAGGATTTTAAAACTGCACTTGTTTGGATCTGCTAGCTAGTCATGCACCCTAAGGAACTTGAAAGACGTTGTATGGAGTCAGGATTCCTATTAGGGTTTGACCGAATCTTGATCCACAGATCGTTTTTCGCTGGATTTTCCCATAAACCGATTAATCGAAATCAACATATCGCTGGACCACCGATAAAAATACCAAATGAAATAACATTTTTGACCAAAAACAATTTCTTTTTTCATTAATACAAAAATAGTAACCTGTTTCAGTGACCACCGCGGTAGGCCTAATCTTTATCATTGAAAATCTTTGTAAAATAATAAAATTGTGAGTCGACGCATCAACAAAAATGGCAGACACATAAAATTGTAAAAATTACTAAACTAGTACTTTAGAATCAAATAAAAATAAATATTGCCAATTAATTGGACCAAATCCGGAATCAGCAAAAAAGCCAAATATCCAGAACCAGAAATCGGCAAAATACTGCCAATCGGTTGAACCCTAATTTCTATAATTATACAAACATGCTCTAGGGTTAAAGTTATGGTTAGAATGCCTTTAGAAGGAACTCTAAATCTGAGGGTTTCTACATCTTTTACTGATGAAGAGATTGTTTCTACATCTTTTACTGATGAAGAGATTGATCAACCATAAAAATGGAAGCAATAACTAAACATTAAGACATCACAACAAATTCAAAGCTTAACTAAAAGACTCAGGAGTTCTGATCCAGTGAAAACATAAACTTTGTCCAAACTTCTGCTGCATGTAATTGCAATCACATTAAGAAATTATATAGCACCTAAAGTTTAAAGAGAAATGCTTGAAAGTCTAAGGTATGGCACAGGATGGATGGATTTGTAACAACAAACAACAGATTACTTCCAATTTCTATTTTTAATCCCTATGCCCAAAACATTTCTTGCTGCTTCAGGTCAACCTTCTAGTACATGTTTACATCATCTAGGTTCAATTCAATTGTTGATCATTCAATGTCATTGTTGATCAGCAAAACAATACATAACAAATGTTATTCACTACTTGAGTCTTTGAAATGTATACTTTATGTTAATAAGCAAACATTTCTAAATAAATTTCTCAGACTCTGTCACCCTCCTTTACCGCAAAAACCATGATAAAGAAACCCGTTTAAAAATCAAGTGGAATTAACTGATCAATTAATATTGATGATAAGATTTCCTTTAAGTTGGTTTGCAATCGTTACCGTTGCTACATGCACCATCGCCGCTGTAACCGATCGGAACACGCTTAGCAACAAAACGAAGAAACCACGCCCATAAAAAACACAGATTGCGTTTGGAAACTACAAAAGGCGCTTAATTAACCGTATGTCGGTCTTTACCTCTTTCGTTTTCCGGCATTATCTCGTGTAATCCTTTAGATGCTCCGCCCACAAAATGTGTCCCTTCTTAACGACAACCACACGACCAATGACTGAGGAGAGGAGGAGGGCACCCTAGACGGACGAAGGACTACGGTCCATCGCAGGCACTGCAAACATACGCTTCATTAGGAGCCAACATAGAGCAGAAAATGTCGAATGCAGGATTTGCACGGATGCTTCTTTACGATTTCGTGGAAGGCTTTCGTCTTCCGCTGGATTTTTAAATGGATTTTAAAAGCACTGCTGACCTTTGACTCCCAATAAAAATATGCACATGAAAGATATCAGCTTACAGATTACATATCACGAGAAAGAGACTCCGGAATTGATGACGTAATTGGAACCAGTTACTTTAGACGACGGTAAAAAAATAGGCGCTGAAACATATTATGCAGTTCAATAAAATTATATCTTAGGACGTACAGTTTGCTCTGTGAAATAGTAATTTATAGAATCGTTTCGAATGGTCTATGCAAATGACCCGATATATTAACAGATGGTTCAAATTATCTGTGAATTTTGCAACGAGTGTCGCTAAGGTGGCCCTGGCTAACGGGACTTCCCGGCCCCTTTTGGGTTTTCCCTGTAAACCGACACAACTTGTTAAAATGTTATGTGATCACTATAAGTTGCATGGTTACCAAATAAACATAAACATATTCAAGTCAGCTTGAGAAAAATTCCAGCATCACATTAATGAAATTCCTACGCCCAATTAACATTCGATAAACATTCGTAATGTTAACTCAAGAATTTATTAAGCACCACTCTAAATAGAGCACCTGTCTTGCTCACACACAAATTTTCTAACTCGTCCTGTTTTGTAATTGGCGCGATAGAATAAAAAATGTCTTAAACTGATAACATGCGAATGTCTAGTAGCCTATGTCAGCTTGTTATAACTGAAGCGCAGCGTGATAGCAGACACATTTGCTTTCATTGCGCTCCTGGCATATGAATAGGGGCCTATTGGTTGTTAGGCGCCGAAAGAACCTTTTGCACCTAAAGAGGTTTCATTAACGTTAAAAGCTGTAACTTTTTATTTATTTCGGTAGTGTACACGGCACCAGGAATTTCTAGCTTTTTATCGTATTTATTAAATATAAAGTGTTTTAGGTATAATTTACATAGTGCGTATATCGATTATTTATTTCTTACTCTACTGGTTGTTGTTTTCTGACCTATAATTGCGGCGGCTTAAATATAAGTGTGAGTGTTCGTGGACGAAAGTGGTTTCCTTGTTTCTCGGATCGATTACTTAACTGCGTCTAAGCGAAGTTTAACACATGATTTCTAACTAACTTTTAACATCTGTTGATTATTTCCCAACTACAGACTGTTTCCAGAACTGATAATCGCTGTCTTATTGGTTAATTGTAACCATTCGATGGTCAGTCGTCTCTTCTGATGGTTGCGGAAAGTACGACGTTGACGCATCAATCAGTTATTACGCAAGTAGATATTGAGCGATTTGTTTGGGTTTTTCTTCCGAAAACAACTTTTATTAGGTTTCGGAAATATCAGGCTTTCGTGTTTCGTAGGCAAGAACTGTTGCCGGTGTCAGTGGAATAAAATGTAAAGAGTGTCAGAGAACTTTTATTTTCAACATTGTTTAAAAGCTCAAAGATGCTTTAGAAAAGTCAGAGACTGTGAGAAATGGCTGGCTTTTTGTTTGGGAGTAAATCGAAGAAGCTGTCGGGTGAGGATCTGATCCGCTGCTTGCTTTGTGCAAACGCTGTGAACGATCCGTGCTATCTGAGTTGCTGTAAGGACGTTTTCTGTCGAGAGTGCATATCAAATTATTTATGTTATCAGAAGACGACACCTTCTTCTGGCTGTGTTTCATGCGTTTCACCAAGTAGTTATGTCGCTTCTGTTCCTGGCATTCCATCAGACAACCGATGCAAACTGTTTGGCAGTTGTTCGGTTATTGAAGGCGACTGGGGAAAGTGCAGTGAGTGTCGACACCAGAGGGCCGCGGCGCACTGCATCAGTTGCGCCACTGTCCCACTGCTTTGCTCAGAGTGTCTGAAAAAGCATGAAACAGGTGGCCATTTGGTGGTGACATCTGCTGCGACGATTCACGTGAAATGTGTGGAGCGAAAGCATTCATCCACTGAGCTGAATGCTTTCTGTGAAAACTGCGATCTGCCTTGTTGTCAGGAGTGCTGCAAGAAAAACCACCAAGGACACAGGATATCCGACATGGAATCGGTGACAGAAAAGCGAATGAGAGCAATCAGAAAAATTCAGGAGGACTTACGCAGCGAAATGAAGAGAGCCGACGTTGCTGAGCAGCAACTGAAGACAACATACAAGGCAAAGCTGAGCGACATGCAGAGCCTTATGAAGGACGTCAGCACTCATGTCGCCAAGGTCATCGAGAGTCTTCGACGCAACGAACTGGAGTTAAAGAAGTCGTGTGAGCAGATCTGCAAAGCGGCCAAAGATGTGATGGACCAACAGGTGACCTTTGCAAAATACACATCTAGGCGAATGTTGCGTCTCATCTGTCTTATAAATGATTTCTCACATCCTGGACAGAAGTTTCCTCTTCTTCTTCATTTCAACAACCTGTCTCGCTATGCAAAACAACTCTGCCACCAGAACACAATGGTAACCTCTGCAGAAGTTGTCCGACCTCTGACCGTAAGACATTGCTTTCAAGCCAAAAACTTTCCAGATGCTATTGGTACCATAGTCGAGGATTCAAAACCTGGGATGCTTCGACCTATAGAAACCCTGCCCAAGAATGATACGGCTGTGGGCGATGGCTCGCTTTGCAGCAATGGATCCGTTGTAAAAAATGGCCCAGAACCACTCCCAGACAATTCGACGATGCAAAAGACAGAAGCTGAAGTTCTATCCAAACCAGGGAAACTTTGGTCAAGCTTTCAGCATAAACCTGATGGAAGTCCTACTGTACCGTTTGGCGCCTGCTTTGCATCGTATGAGAACAATAGCAAGTGCATTGTTGCTCAGAATGCAAACAGTTCTCTTCTCGTCATCAACGACTTCAACTCGATGAACAATTTTCGTGAAATCAAGCTCCGCAACTTCTGTCCGAGGAGCATTGTCCAGATGTCCGACAGCGTTCCCCGAGTCGCTGTTACGGATAATTTTGACATGCAGATTAAAATCGTTGACTGTTTCAAAGACAGAGGAGACCATGACTCCACTTTGATTCGCATTAAGCACACATTTATCGATCCATCTGGTCTAGCAATATTTCCAAATTCGCAGGACTTTATCGTTTCCGACATCCACCAGCCGACAGTCAATCGTCTGACACCAGAGGGCCGGCTGCTGTGGAGCGTTGGTGGATTGGCTGACTTCCTAGTCGTTGATCGACACAATCGAATTGTCTTACCCGATCGAAAGCAGAACTGTGTCAAGGTCATAGATGGAGATGGCCGTGCCCTGACCCAGTTTGGATCGGATGTTGGCCTGAACTCACCGCTCGGTATTTGCGTCGATCGCTGTAACAGCTTCTACGTGGCAGACAGCGCAAACCATCGCGTTCTGATGTTCTCAAGCGATGGCAAATTGATACAGGAAGTGCTGAAGACAAATTGGCCAAATGGTGTTGCACTGTCGAAAGACGGAAAATACCTTTGCATCACTTCAAAGGACAGCAATATCACAATGTTCAAAATAACCAAGTAGCGCCTTGTGAAATCTCAACATTTCATTTTGACTTCCAGAGTTTACGGTACAGGTGCATTTGTTTATCAATATACCTACAGTATATACATACATACATACATATATGCATGTATATATGGGTGTGGGTGTGTGTTGGTGTAGTGTGGGGTGTGTGTATGCATGTGAATGTATTAAACACCAAAGGTAGATGCAGTTTCATGTGTTTGCATAGCTATATTTGCTTATTGTAATTTTTGTCTAGTACCATTTCCTGTTGTTAAAGTTTCACTTTGTGGCTTTCCATGTAAGTTTATTTTAATGGCCATTATAACTGTTGAGTTCAATTTTATGACTTAGATTTTTAGGTAACGCCTAAACTACCAAATGACGCTAGTCACGCTAAGACAGAATTTTCTTCCATCCAAATTTGAATGTGTAGCATTTTATTGCCTTCAACTGATAAATTAATCAGATATTCTTAACTTATGAAGTACCGGTTTATGTCTAGTCTTTAAGTTTTCTGTAGTCATGATTTTCTGTTGGTTATTCCTACTTTGTCAGTTGTTCAAGCTGTTCATAGAGGTCAACCAACCACACACATCTTATGTGTGAAGGTTTCATCAATTGTTAAAGTTGTTTTTGATTGGATGTCAAAATATACAGTAGCTTTTATATTATGTCACGTGCACTTGTCAGATGCCAATAAAGGCTACTTACTTACTTATACACACGTCATATTTCATGTTCGATCAAAGAGGCTTAAACTTGTTAAAGGTGTTGTGGAATGAATGTGAGAATGTAGGTTGATTATTAGCAGTTTTATCTGCATGGTCATCATGCATTGACTCAGTTCTCTTATCTCTTAACTATCTCTTCAAGGATGAGCTGTGCATTGTTAAAGCGTCATATGGTTGTGTTCACGTGCTTTTGTTCTGATCGTTATGTCTATATATCTGTGTTCTTGTACTGACTGATGTTCAATATCCGGTTCTCTTGAACTTCTGTTTGAGAAGTAATATTTATGACGGGAATCCGTTGGTTGGTTCCACGTGTGTGCGTGGGTCGCCACTGGTGACTCTTTCATTTTAATGTGCACTGTTTTGCTAACCGATGTAATAATTATATTCGTTTGTAATGGCATTTAGCATCATACGCTAGTGCAGAGAGCGCCTCTGAGTAGATATCTTGAAGCGGTGCTATATAAATGTTCAATTACATTACTGCACGCTTTAATATATCAGTCAACTTTCCTTAACGTGACTTAAAGAATGCAAAACGATCTCAAGGAAAAATATCAGTCGATTGTGTTTTGAAACGAGGGATGTTTTGCGACTTCCATATTTGAAGTGATCCTGGTTTTTGATTGTTTTCCACAACATCTACTGCTCTACTTGGTGCTGCTTTTCATGTTTTTAATTATACAAGAATAGAATGTGCGAATCTTTGTCATTCAGGTCTAAATGTAGATTTATCTGTGTCAATTTGTGTACCAACCGTAACCTGATTCTGTTTTAACTGCGCTGACAGTGTTTGTAAAGCATCCTAGAAGTATCTGTATGCTGACGATGAGCTATATAAATTATCGTTATTACAATTTCGATGTTGCTGCTCCTCCAATGGATTTACGATGCTTTAGTCTGACCTCAGTTGAAGCAGCGACCTTCAACATAGACCTGGTATAGTCTGATAACGGCTCTATAGAAGTCATTAGATTTTATTAATTATTATTCACCATTATGTTAATTATTGTTAATCAATTATTATTCACCATTATGTTAATTATTGTTAATTAATTATTATTCACCATTATGTTAATTTTTGTTAATTAATTATTATTCACCATTAGGTTAATTATTTTTAATTAATTATTATTCACCATAATGTTAATTATTGTTAATCAATTATTATTCACCATTATGTTAATTATTGTTAATTAATTATTATTCGCCATTATGTTAATTTTTGTTAATTAATTATTATTCACCATTATGTTAATTATTGTTAATTAATTATTATTCGCCATTATGTTAATTTTTGTTAATTAATTATTATTCACCATTAGGTTAATTATTTTTAATTAATTATTATTCACCATAATGTTAATTATTGTTAATCAATTATTATTCACCATTATGTTAATTATTGTTAATTAATTATTATTCGCCATTATGTTAATTTTTGTTAATTAATTATTATTCACCATTAGGTTAATTATTTTTAATTAATTATTATTCACCATAATGTTAATTATTGTTAATCAATTATTATTCACCATTATGTTAATTATTTTTAATTAATTATTATTCACCATAATGTTACTTATTGTTAATTAATTATTATTCACCATTATGTTAATTATTGTTAATTAATTATTATTCACCATTAGGTTAATTATTTTTAATTAATTATTATTCACCATAATGTTAATTATTGTTAATCAATTATTATTCACCATTATGTTAATTTTTGTCAATTAATTATTATTCACCATTATGTTAATTATTGTTAATTAATTATTATTCGCCATTATGTTAATTATTGTTAATTAATTATTATTCACCATTAGGTTAATTATTTTTAATTAATTATTATTCACCATAATGTTAATTATTGTTAATCAATTATTATTCACCATTATGTTAATTATTTTTAATTAATTATTATTCACCATAATGTTACTTATTGTTAATTAATTATTATTCGCCATTATGTTAATTTTTGTTAATTAATTATTATTCACCATTAGGTTAATTATTTTTAATTAATTATTATTCACCATAATGTTAATTATTGTTAATCAATTATTATTCACCATTATGTTAATTATTGTTAATTAATTATTATTCACCATTATGTTAATTATTGTTAATCAATTATTATTCACCATAATGTTAATTATTGTTAATCAATTATTATTCACCATTATGTTACTTATTGTTAATTAATTATTATTCACCATTATGTTAATTTTTGTTAATTAATTATTATTCACCATAATGTTAATTATTGTTAATCAATTATTATTCACCATTATGTTACTTATTGTTAATTAATTATTATTCACCATTATGTTAATTATTGTTAATTAATTATTATTCACCATTAGGTTAATTATTTTTAATTAATTATTATTCACCATTAGGTTAATTATTTTTAATTAATTATTATTCGCCATTAGGTTAATTATTTTTAATTAATTATTATTCACCATAATGTTAATTATTGTTAATCAATTATTATTCACCATTATGTTAATTATTTTTAATTAATTATTATTCACCATAATGTTACTTATTGTTAATTAATTATTATTCGCCATTATGTTAATTATTTTTAATTAATTATTATTCACCATTATGTTAATTATTGTTAATTAATTATTATTCACCATTAGGTTAATTATTTTTAATTAATTATTATTCACCATTATGTTAATTTTTGTCAATTAATTATTATTCACCATAATGTTAATTATTGTTAATCAATTATTATTCACCATTATGTTAATTATTGTTAATTAATTATTATTCACCATAATGTTAATTATTGTTAATCAATTATTATTCACCATTATGTTAATTATTGTTAATTAATTATTATTCACCATAATGTTAATTATTGTTAATCAATTATTATTCACCATTATGTTAATTATTGTTAATTAATTATTATTCACCATAATGTTAATTATTGTTAATCAATTATTATTCACCATTATGTTAATTATTGTTAATCAATTATTATTCGCCATTATGTTAATTATTTTTAATTAATTATTATTCACCATAATGTTAATTATTTTTAATTAATTATTATTCACCATAATGTTAATTTTTGTCAATTAATTATTATTCGCCATTATGTTCAGATCCAGTTTATCCATTGATTTTTAATAGACTATTTTCATTGTTAATAAACTTAATTGAATTGAGTAGAATTTTTGGCTTAATTCAGTTATGAAAGTATATGATGTGGGATTGAATAAATGACTGCTTGGCACAATTAGTTTATGAATAGTTTAGTATACATGGGCAAAAGGGCCGCAGTTCTGACTTTCTGTTAGTCACGACTGAAAAGGGTTTGTTCCGTTGGGGCTTGGTTTAAGGACGATCATCAATACGTGTGTGTAAACATGATACATGCTGTCATGACGGTTACTTCCTGTTTGTTGGTCGAGTTTACCCGGGAACTTTTATTGTTGTTAGTGTTTGGTTTGACAGAGCTACCAGTCATCTGTTTGGAATTGTCTCTGCTTTATGAGCACTTCCTTGTTTCTGTGATTGCTGTGATGATTGTATTTACAAATGCGTGTTGAAAATTAAATATCGTAAAGCGTATTTGAATGTTCGTGTTTCTTCGACACTTGCTTTGTTACCCTGCAGTTTGGATTTTCTTAGTATTTGAAGGTTTTGTTTGCAAGCGTGATCTTTCACTTTGCCTGAGCAAGGGTGATTGTAAAATGGGTTGCTTCTCATGTATGAAAACCCAAAAGAGAAAACCATTTTTGGCCCATTGTGCAAACCCTTTCAACTGCAGTTTCCCTATCGCTCGCCAATTGTTTAACTGCCATATAACTATTCACTGACGCTTTTGTCTCTTTTAGGCATCGTATCTCTGTTCAGTTTAGGTGATGCATTGCACAATTTACCAGAAATGTTCTAGTTTCGATTTTGTACGATAGTAAATGTCTGCCTTACAAAACAATGCACAGTTGCTATGTGGTCACGTTGGCTGGCAAAACAACTTTTCGTATATCCGTATTTTGCTGGATTTCTGGTCAATGGAAAACATTGGAAAATGACCATCAGCAGCTGTGGTGACCATTTGACTGAGATGACTATTTGACCACATACTGTAGCCTCTTGGATTTGGAGAATCTGACCTTTTGACCTCCTGGGACTCTGGGACCAACTAAATTCTCTTTAAAAGACAAAAACACAACAATTGTCAATTATATGTTATGATTCTTCAATATACAAACAGTTTAAATCTAACAGACTTTGTCCCTTCAAGCTTCTTCAAAGTAATTGTAAAATGTTTCATGCTGAAAGAAACAAATTTGTTACAGAATTGGTAAATTAAAAAATTTAAGATGATCACAATATCTTCAAGCTCAACCTGTACAGTGCACAAACGAAACGAATGCCATAAGTTAAAAGACAAATTCATGTTCCATGTAAAACCCATCACTGAATGACTTACTCTTGTTTTAGAAGAGATGCAGTAATGATCATCATTGCTCTGGTTTTGGGGAATTTGAAATAAAAAATTTACAACAAAATTCGAAGGATTTAACAATTTGCAGTGTCAACCCTTTTCAATTAAATTTTTTCACAGCTGTTCAATATTAAGTGCTTAAACACTTTGTGGAATTTCCATTCTATTGCGAATAGCTACATGAACACTGAGAAGCATTGTGTTTGTGTGTGTGTGTGTGTGCAGGTGTTTTGGTGAGTGTGTGTGTGTGTGTGCGTGTGTGTGTGTCTGTGTCTGTGGGGCAGATTAACAATGACCTTATCGCTCACCCATTGTCAAGGCCAGACTAGTATAATTGCTGTGTACTTGATGACCCCATTGCAACGAAGTCTGTGGCCACCTGATGCAGTTGTCATGACGACGACGACCTGCCTAGATCTTCACTTCAACACACTTCACGCTCGAAGCCCAAATGAACAGCTATGTATGTGTGCTTGTCGTGGTCTATGTGCTCGTGTGTATGTCTGTGTATATATTTGTACATGTGCATAAAAACGAATGTGCAAGTGTGTGTCATCTCGAGGAGTTGATGTGCACTGTGAGGACTAAACACATTTTCCTTTATTCACATGACAATCACTACAGCTGCTGCCATCTGTACGCAATGCGGAAATGGTGTACGTAGCTGTACATTTATCCACTCTTACATTGCCATATCATTACAGCTGGGTTACCCACTCTTACATTTTCACACTCAACAACTCGCACAGTTGGGTAACCAGGAATTACCGCAGTGCTCCAGATTAGCCGCCTATTTACACGATCGGCGTTACTTGTAAAAATGTACAATTGGTTACATTGCGCTAACTTTACATTGACAAAGCTGCTGAATAAGCTAACAACACCGAGTTTGCTGTGGATCTATAATGCCACACAGCCATTATAACAGAGAAAACATTTTAAAAGGAAAAATTGATGAAACAACAGCAAAGTCCAAAGATTGATGATGCAATGTCTCCTTATTTTCAGTTAATTTTTATTCACATCTCGTTGCTATGAGATATGTAAGAGTTTTAAGAAGTTGACCTATAAACCCAAAGGAAATGTGTAACCAATGAGGCCCTGCTTCTAGCAATCTCTGATTGGCATATTTTTGGAATCAATATAGATTCACCGCCAACGTGTAATTGTAATTGAACATTTATATAGCGCCGCTCAAAGCGCAAACAAATGTTACATATCAGAGGCGTTCTCTGTGATGCTAAATGTCACGAAGAACTAGACTATAAATCAGGTAACAGAACAATGCACAGTTAACAGGAAGAGCATACCGACATGGATCACATATGGACCCATACTCCCAACTGAGAGCCGTATAGGACCCATACGGGTTCCATCAAAAGTTTATAGGCACATAAAGAAAAGATTATTATTATTATTATTATTATTATTATTATTATTATTATTATTATTATTATTATTACATGTATCTGGCAGGGTATTGATTTGTAATATTTTGTGATTGGCTGCGATCGATAATTTGATTGAAAAGTCTTGAAGAATATAAAACAGCCAACTGTTAAAAACAACGACGTTCGATCACTTCTACTTAAGCTGTCCAGTCTAAGTTCGAAACAACTGCTCACCTACAACGTACACTAACAAGTTGTTCGCCTGTATTGTCTCGCAAATCTTATACAGCAATCGCAAGCTTAGCAATATCTTACAGAATACGATGAAAGCTGACGACAGATATTAAGACAACGGTCGTTGGAGTCTGCCCTCGCCTGCAGCCCACGCAAACGCTGATCGGTTCACGTCTTCATGAACTGACCTTGACCCATCATGACCTTCGTCACAAGGCCAACTATTGCGCTTGCTGAGGCCTGGTTTTTGTCGATGTCGAGAAACAGATGACACGCGTTGTCATTGTTGCCTCCGGATTTGCGAGCAACGAAGCCGAACAACCTAAAAGCAACAGAAAAACGATCAACGGATCTGCAAGCACTTCCATGATAGGTCTTAAGGTTCAAATGGGTGCAATAGACATTTAACAGCTGACGAAGTATTTAACTAAGAAAGTGGTCAGCTCTGTGATAGACCCAAGAGGTAGAGAATGGGGAGAGAAGAGGTGATAGTAGCGAGTGAGAGGTCGCTATAACTACAAATTTAACATTAATTTACACTTGTTCACATGAATTTACATTACTAGGGCAGCTGCCATACCTCTACGCCAGAGGTGGCCAACCTTTTTTGGCCTACGGGCCACTATGATTATTGGTAAGCACGTGGCGGGCCGCAAAATCTTTGTCCTCACAGCCTCGAAAGAAATAGGCTACAAATGTTTATTTCATATTTTACAATAGACCTATGTATAAAAACAGATAATACTACATTAGGTCACTAGAACTACAACACTAAGTCTTTTAGTGCTTTAGACATCATTATTATGCAGTAATGTAGTAGTCGGACAAGTAAGTAGGTGCAAAATGAGACAAAAATTATTTACAAAGGGCCGTGCGGGCCGCCAATCAGCAGCCCGCGGGCCGCATTTGGCCCGCGGGCCGCGGGTTGGCCATCCCTGCTCTACGCTCTATTCTCTCTGGCAACCGGACTAGGACTTCCACTGGACATCGATCTCTGCCACGACACAGCGCTCGCGCTCCTAGCTTAACTAGGCTAACTTTAGAGTTGCGCTTTAGAAACTGGAATTTACGATTACTAAAATTGTCTATAGGCCTACTTAATTTACCTGCTCAGGTTCTATTGGCATGATTTTATTTCTTACTTGAAATTCTTTGGCAGAAGTTTCAAGAGGTTCTCAAGAACGCCACTTTTATTTTACAATTTTCATCAACAGAGCAGGAAAATAATTATAGGCCTATGTCACGATTATTGACAAAACAACGCTATGCCATGCAGGCTTAACATTTCCCTCTGACCATGCAGTCGGTGATTTAAGACGACGAGGAGCCAAAGCGACGGTGGGGGGGGACTATTGGTTGTTGAGTCGTGAAAACAAGAGACTCATGCCGTTGGTGTTAGTGATGATTTCTGTTAATAGCCAAATAATAACATTTAAAACTTAAATATCTTCAGATGTCTATGTGAATTTAATTGAAATGCCCTTCATGATCAAAATGCTTCCTGTAACATAAAGTTGCATTGACATGAAATATTGTAAATAAACTTAAGTGACATCAAAACGAGCCAAGGGATCCCATTGGAATAGAAAGCTTAATAAGCAAACAGGAGAGGAGCGTCTTGCATAAATCTGCCTGAGAATTACTTCAATTAATAGAGTTTCTCAGTATAGATCCCTGCAGCGCTGTTTCCTGTTTGATAAGGATATGCTCAACACTTCAGACTGAAGTGCTCTTAACCGTTGAGACGAAAGACCTGAGCCTTATAGGACGCTCTGGCATTTCAGGGCTCGCAAAGGTTGTCTTAACTTAAGGTTGTTTATATCATCAACTCTTTGTTGAGCCAAGCATTTGAGATCTACCTAGGCTATATTGAATAATTGAACGGCGTCTAAATCTCCTGAATTTCCTGAAATAGATTGATAAATTACGATGCAAAGACTAAGTGCCCTTCCCGTACCATCCGCACGAGTTGAGCGTTTTTTATTACTTCTCTGGCTGGTTGAGAAGTGATCCTGTGTGAGCGTATGTGTGGGTGTGCTCAATTTGCATCAAGTATAAGATGAATACATAGACCTACCCAGTGTTTTAGTTGTCAAAAACTAACTGGGGGGGTCGAAAATTTTGCAGATTTCGAAGGTACACGATCACAGGTCTAAATTAAATTTTAATGTTGTTAATTTTATGAAACAACTGACGACTCTTGAGTAGAGATGTAAAAAAACATGTTTTTTTTGGCGTTGAAATATTTCAATGAAATATTTCAGTTTTATTTGAAATATTTCAGTTTTCTTTGAAACATTTGAAATTATTTTTTTCTTTACATTTTACAACTAATTACAACCATAATAACAGTTTATTTATTTCTCTCATATTACATATTATATGCATTATTGTGTTAGTGATGACCATCCTCGAGATACTCAATTTATTTCTAATTACCTGTTTTTAAGAATGACTTTTATGAGAGTTACATTATATGTTGAAAAACATATTTTATTCACCAAATGTCACAAATTACAGTTTGATTTAATAAAGTAGATGTTATTGTTCATTGTTATGCTTAACATTTATTATTAATCACTTGTTTTGTCATAAATGAAATAAATGTGATTTTAGCTAAATTCTGCTAGCCTAGGACACAGTCAATCGTATAGAATTCGAAACACTTTAGTGACTTTACAAGACAAATTATAAATCACAAATACTATGTCAACTAGACTCAATAATAATCCGGCGAACAAAATTTTACAAAAAGTTCTAAGAATAGAACTTAGAACACAAACATAAATAGTACTATCAGTCAGACAGAGTAAACCATCATTAATAGTAATTATACTGCTAAAATCTGTCAGATACAAGATTTCCTCATTGTTATTCATCATCGTCCATGTCATCATCTTTGTTGTCATCGTCAACATCATCATTGTCGCTATCATCATAACTGTCACTGTCATCATCATCACTGGCATCTTCACTGTCATCATAGTTTTCATGGCCATAATCATCGACATTGTCACCGTCTTTGTCATTATCATTATCATCATCATTGTTATCATCTTTGTCAGCATGGCTGCCGCTGTCATCATCATCATCGTCTGACTGATGCTCTAACTGTGGCAGTGGCGGTGATGTAGATATCTGAAGTGCTTGATCAAATAGAGTGCAAACAATGACAAGCAAAGTAACGTCTGCTATTATAAAGTTAATATCCGATTGCAGAACAGACCATATCTTTGGAACAGCACCATGTCATTGGAACAGCACAAACTGGTCCAACTCAAGACATTGTGTCAATTTGTGTGCATCCAATACTTCAAAAAAACATGTTGTTTTTTGGTCATTGAAATATTTAAAAAAAACTGTCAGAAATGAAATATTTCAAATGAAATATTTCACGCTCACATCACTACTCTTGAGATATCTTAGTTTCTTCTTTAAATTTATCTATGCGACATAACAAAGGAATTACATAATCATAGGGGCGTAGCCAGGAAAAAAATTTCAGAGGGGGTTTTAACTTTTAAGTTTTCGGGGTTTTCCATTGGAAACGGTCGCATTTTTCTACATATTTAATTTTTAATAACATGATAATGCATTTATTTTGGGGGTTGAACCTGTAAAATCACCCCTAAAAACGCCCATGCATGACCACATAGACAAAACACCTGGTTTTTGGAAAGTAATTCAATAACACAAACCATAATGCATAGGTTCTTACACTATACCCGGTAGTTTACAAAAATAATTTTGGACTATGTTTTGTAATTTCTTTTTTCTTTGGTAACCCAGTGGCTTTGTCAAAAGCACCATGTCTGCCAGCTTTAAGACAAGAAATAACATATTTTTCTACATTCCATGCAGCTAGAGGTGGACCATTGATGCCAATCATCAACAGATCATTCACTGAACTCACCAGAAGCCTGTTTCTTCCACTAGTGTGACATAAATTCATCTGACTGAATCCTCTTTCACACTCAGCAGATGAAACAGGTAGAACTTCCAACAAAGTAATAAGTAGCTGTAATCTCTGCCTAAGCATTAAACCATCGCTCTTTTTAAGCATAGAATATTCAAGCAAAACATCAGCTGCCGCAGAATTACTCATTCCAAACTCTACTCAATGCAATATGTCTTTCTCCACACACTAAATAGCCTCAACCATGTACTCGAAGAGGAAAAGGAAATAAACGTGTTACAGAAAGTGGCTTTCACCTTAATTACATGTATGTAGGCTGGTTCTCCGCTCTCAGTCACAAACAATAACAGTAAGTAAGTAACTAATTTACTTAAAAGTAAAGGAATTGGGCTATATATTCTTTTGTACTTGATGACAGAGCAACAGCCGGGGGGGTCAAGACCTGACCCCCCCAGCATCTTTTCAGTTACTTAGCTGAGGGGGTTGGAAAAAGAACTGGGGGGGTTGAACCCCCCCAACCCCCCCGACAACTAAAACACTGGGGTCACCTACCCATACATGTAGAATCAGAATATTTATTATCTGTACCTATGAATGTATACGTATATATATGTATCATATAATGTATGTATGTATGTATGTATGTATGTATGTATGTATGTATGTATGTATGTATGTATGTATGTATGTATGTATGTATGTATGTATGTATGTATGTATGTATGTATGTATGTATGTATGTATGTATGTATGTATGTATGTTATGTATGTATGTATGTATGTATGTATGTATGTATGTATGTATGTATGTATGTATGTATGTATGTATGTATGTATGTATGTATGTATGTATGTATGACTGTATGTATGTATGTATGTATGTATGTATGTATGTTACTATGTATGTATGTATGTATGTATGTATGTATGTATAGATGTATGTTACTATGTATGTATGTATGTATGCATACATGCATGCATGCATGTATGCATTTACCTGGACATCTATCTATAGTATAGCAGCTTATGAAATCCTTTTATGCAATTTTAAACTTCTGCTCATAATCACCATAATAATAATATTTATTATAGTCTGAGTTTCCACTGGGAGTCTGCAGCTCTGCACAGTCGAAGGTTGCAGGCATACTCATCGCGGCGATCAACACCGAAGTCAACCACCTGTTCAATCACCTGTTCAACCACCTGTTAAGGCTGATAGTAACACATCTGACTTACTTGCCACTGATGTTGACGTTATCTTCATTGGTCAGAGTCCACCTGAAACACAATCACATCCACATTCAATTCAGCATCTGTCAGATCGATACAACTCGAGACAATTCCATGCTAGCGAATCTGCCTCAATCATCTTAAAACAGATATCTTAAAATAGATATCTCAAAATAGATATCTTAGAATATATATCTTAAAATAGATATCTCAAACTCGATATCTTAAAATAGATATCTCAAAATAGATATCTTAAAATAGATATCTTAAAATAGATATCTTAAAATAAATATCTTAACATAGATATGTTAAAATAGATATCTCAAAACAGATATCGTTAAACAGATATCTTAAAATAGATATCTTAAAATAGATATCTTAAAATAGATATCTCAAAATAGATATCTTAAAATAGATATCTCAAAAGAGTTATCTCAAAATAGATATCATAAAATAGATATCTTAAAATAGATATCTTAAAATAGATATCTCAAAATAGATATATCAAAATAGATATCTTAAAATAGATATCTCAAAATAGATATCTTATAATAGATATCTTATAATAGATATCTTATAATAGATATCTTATAATAGATATATTATAATAGATATCTTATAATAGATATCTTATAATAGCTTAAGTATTGTAACTGTGCTTAACACCTTCTCTTCTATATAACAGGTGTTTAATGCACCACACAGCATCAACCGATGGCACACCAAAATGAAGACGCAGTGAAGACAGTATAACACCCAGAAGGTGAATCCGCCGGGGAGACCGAGTGGCAGAGAGACTGTAGCTGTATATCTGGTGATAAGTCTAGACCTACTGACAGACTTAGGTGAGTCTTAAGTGGAGACGAAACATTAAGTGAAGACGGAGATAACGAAGCAAGTAATGAAGTGAACACTTTTGGATAGTGCTTTTTAAGAGAGAAAACTCCCACAGAAATAGACTCGTCAAATGCACTTTCTATTAGGACCCAGGCAACGATATCTTACCATTGTAGTCTGTGATTCAGTATTAGACCACAGACAAAAACAGTCTCTTGGGTTATCTCAAGCATTCGGCACATATTGGGAAGTGGCCTTAAGTGCCAACTGTTCTTCTATGGCACCAGCTGCAGTGCATAGCCTTTCAGACGTTTTGTCCCATATGTTCAAGCATGGCCTCTACCCCCTCCTACTAAATAGCCCCTTATGATATACATGTAGGTTCTAGATTCAAAACACACAGATCAATACAGGCATACTCAACGATCAATGCAAAAGGTGAACTGGACATACCTCCTGTCCTTTCCATCCATTCCACAGAAAGTCACAGTGTTGAGCGGATAATGTCTTCGAAAGAATAACCTACAGAACCACAGAACATACGCAAGAGCTAACCAATCAGCTATCGTCATCAACATCATCATCATCGGCATTATCATCGTAATCATCATCATTGTCATCATCATCGTCGTCGTAGTCGTCGTAGTCGTCATCATCATCATGGCCACGACAGTTACCTCAAATCCTAGGAATTTGTGCAGAAGGGTGCAAAGCAAAAACCTTGACACGTCATCGCAACCTGACGTGAAACAAACTTTTTGGGAGGTGAATGCCATGGGGAGCAACTGCTCCATCTTCCTCTACGTGTGTGTGTGTGTGTGTGTGTGTGTGTGTGTGTGTGTGTGTGTGTGTGTGTGTGTGTGTGTGTGTGTGTGTGTGTGTGTGTGTGTGTGTGTGTGTGTGTGTGTGTGTGTGTGTGTGTGTGTGTGTGTGTGTGTGTGTGTGTGTGTGTGTGTGTGTGTGTGTGTGTGTGTGTGTGTGTGTGTGTGTGTGTGTGTGTGTGTGTGTGTGTGTGTGTGTGTGTGTGTGTGTGTGGGGAAGAGAGGTCGATGTATGGTATTTGAAAGTTAACATCGATCGGAAGGTAAGTCTGGGAAGGGGGGGATTGAATGTCCTTCCTTGCTTACCTGTGTTTGTTGTCGGTGAGAGTGATTCCCTGGTAGGAGACCTTGAACTGAACGCTCGTCGTCTTCGGTGGGCCACTCCCTGATCCAAAGACAGCACCGATCGCCTTCGACAAAGCCTCTGGACCGGTCAGACTCTCCGTGTCCACGCTGTCCACGTACAAAGCGTTGCATGCTGGACAACGACAACAAGAAGAACAACCGTTGTGTCAGCTTCACCTTCTTTCCTTATAGACTTCGTCTGTTATGCTATTTACAGATAGGACTCTGACGTTCTACAGCTATACATATATTCCTATCACGAGATGTAATTAATCTGCAGATATAGCTCTATGTTTCAGGGCTTTAAAAGGTTCTTGGAGGCAATGTTATTTTCTCAGACGTAATCGTAATCTCAAGATTTCGACAGCGCTCAACTAGCTCACTCACAGGCAAAATCGATAGGCGGGGGGGGGGGTAAAATCGATTCCAGGTCAAAGTCTAAAAGGGTGAAGCAGGCAGACAGTCAAACGCCTAAGATGGATGGTGTTTAGCATGGAAACGGCGAGGGAGGTGAGGAGAAGAGGAGGAATCAGAATGGGATAAATAATTTGTGAAAGAGCAATGTTTTCAGTTTGAGTGAAAGACCTGTGGAGATACAGCAAGAGGCGTTACTTAACGCAAGCACAGCTATGCATATTATCATTATACCCCTCATTGGTTTACACAATTCAATGGAAATGATTTGTCTTTTAAATCTGGTAAAAGTTTTCCATCTGCATCTGGCATATTGAGTCAGAATATCGAGTCAACAGATGAGAGTTTCGAGCCTGTTATTATAACGTCTTTACATGCGCCTAACACTCTACCACCAACGGACTGCAATCACCTGACCAAGTCACCTCTTACTGCATGTAGCCTACACCAGTTTAAACCTTCATCTGTTTTTCTTAATTTCAGCTTAATGTCACTGAGAATTCGGTGTAACATTTTTCGCAGTGAGATTTGTTCTTTTATTTGGCTAAGAATCCATTCTGGATTTTAAAACAGAACACCATCGTTACTTTATCTGAATGCCTTCGAAAGCTGTTATCGTGCGGAGTCTTTGGAAGGCAATCACTCACCAGGTCCTTGTGCCAGTAGATTGGCGTCGGAATTCCATCGATCAGTTTCATCCAATGAACTCGAGTCTGATAAATACAAAAGAATTTGTTATTAAGATTATTTCTGCATTTATCAAGCGTCACTAACTAATGACGAAGCATCAATCGATGGCGCTCAGCAATTGTCAGACTTTCTCAATTTCCCTGCACAGTAACCGTCTCAGAGGAGGAAGAGCTGGAACCCGTGCTCTCCGCGCTACAAGGCCAGTGCTCTAAACAGTTAGCCACTGAGTTACATAAAAACGTCACCTGGTTACCTATGAACTCACTGATATGAGCAAAAGGCAAATAGACAGGTTGTGACTTCTTAAAAGGTGGTCATTACTCTGTAACGTAACACAAAAGAAAAAATGCTTATTGTTCGTTTCATAACCGGTTGCCTGTGTTGAGTTCCAGCCTTCCTGAGACAATTCCTTAACACAGAACTGATCAATACCATCAACCAGTGCACCGTGGTTAGATACTGGCGCTACATGAATAGACAACAACGATCATAAGTAGGTAAACGTTTCTAGGAGGATGCTCAGCAAAGTTGAGATGCTGACAACGATTGACAACACCAGACTAGAACATCAAAAACGATTAAGACAACTGTTGAGTTATGATAACTCACCTGTGCCAGGTAGAAGGAGTTTGCAGGGCAGGGCGAGTGGTGTGATCGAATGCTGATAAACCAATTGCGCCAAACTCCCTAAATATTACACCAATCAACAACAAAAACCAGTCATCGCAAGTCACATCAGTTACAACTAACGAAAACAGAGAATTAAATTAACTACAAAAATAAATGACCTTTAAATTAAATCAATTCTCTAAAAACTAACAGCTAATCTTAATGGCCAATGCAGTTGTTTGAGATATGAAAGTTGCAATATTTAGCCTGGTATAGGGCCTACATTGAAGAAAAAGACCAATTAATTAATTATTAGGCCCTGTTATATGCAATTACAATGATTCAACTGGGAGGACAAGATGTCTCACCAAACACTGGTTCGTTGCTGCACCCTTTCAATCGGACTCCTTTTGAACTCGACTCAATTAGGAAATGCCTCACAAGATTCGCCTGTAGATCGTCTGCAATCAAAGTCATCCGCAATTCAAACTTCCACGTTAAGATGATGACGATGCTGATGCTGATGCTGATGCTGATGCTGCTGATGATGATGATGATCATCATCATGATCATGATCATGATCCTGATGTTGTGCAGATAAAGATGAAGAAGTTGAGAAAGATGAAGAAGATGATGAAGAATACGATGAAAAAGATGTTGATGAAGAAAGATGATGATGATGATGATGAAGAAGAAGAAGATGATGATGATGATGACGAAGAGGAAGAGGAAGAGGAGGAATAGGAAGAAAAAGAGGAAAAGGAAGAAGAGGAAGTGGAAGACACTTTTGACTCAAGCTATGAGGTATTATTTCCATCCTGGCTTTGGTTCTTGTTTACTGCAAGATTTTTAAACTCATAACAAGAAGTACATAATCAGCCATATATATTCTTTATATATAAATTATATATATATGTATATATATGCATATACCGGCATATTTATAACCACAAATGTTTGCATGATTTCTGCCTCCATCCGGAAACCTCTCCACCTGACCCCTTCCCCTCGTAGGCCTAAAGGTTCTTATCCTAATGACCTTTCCCAATGCCACTATTCCTGGGACCAGATTAGAGATTTATCCGATCCGTTGGCCTATCGAAGCACAGTTAATCAAGGATGATAGGAACAGCAGCAGGAAAAAAGGAAGATTTTTATAAGCGGAGGAGGAAGGGAAGAAAAGGAGGAGGAGGAGGAGAAGGAGGAGGAAGAGGAAAAGGAAAAGGAGGAGGGGGCTGTTCGTACCTCCCTTTGCCTGTACATTGGGAGGCAGCTGAGCCACTTTCAAGGCCAGACCGTAGCCTCCTTGAAACGTTGTGCTGTTTCGAACGACAAACGAACCAGCTGGCTTATCCTTCAACAGGTTGATTGCTGCAAATAGAGCAACAAAAGCAACAACAGTCAAGTGCATCGATTGCAACGAGAAAACTCAGTCTTACTATCACATCAACGTCGTATCTCATTACATCCTAATATCATTATCATAATTATAATAATAATAATAAGCTGTTGTTGTTTTAAAACTTCTGGTTGGACGAAGGAGTTCAGATGGCAGGAGAACAACTCAGCTCAATGCAGTTTGCCAAACCGTCTGTCTTTCTATCTCATCACACTCACCTCCTCTAACTGCAACTGATTGGATTCTCAAAGGGTAATTGTAATCAGCAAATTTTTTTGCGCCAGTGTAAATGCACGAAGATCCAACCGATGGCGCATAAAAACCAAACAACAGTCAGGCCAATCATAGCCAGAAAGTCAGTCAGCTGAAGCAGACAGGCAGCGTATAGGCCGCTATACTGTAGAGTGTAGACAAACCAAATGAAAACGGTGAGTTAAACACCTGAAAAGTTTAAGCACTTTACTCAATTGAGGCCATGGCCAGAGGTGCAAAAAACCAAACTTTTTTCAAAATGAAAAGTTGGTTTTTTGGTGTTTTGGTTTTATTTGGTTTTTGGTTTTTTGGTTTTGAGATTTTCCTATTTGGGATCATAAAATTCATAAAAATGGCATAATACCGTTCAAATTAATCAGATGCATATAAATGAAATTAACTAGAACAGTAGAACCGTAGAATGTCATAAAACGAAGTTAACAAAGACCATACAACAATTGCCAAGAGAGTTGAAGAGACGACATTTTTGGCATTTATAATTTTGAAATTTGTAAAAAACCAAAAAACCAAAATTTGCGGTTATTTGTTTTTTTTTTTTAAAACAAAAAAAAAACAAAAACAAAAAACCAAGCCTTTAACAGCCCTGGCCATGGCTGAGAAGAGTGGGAGTTCAAATCCCGCCATCCAGACCTTACAGAATCATTTGTAGCCGATTCTAATGGATGAGAATACTTAGTAACAGACAGTTTGCGAGAAATAATCAGATGTGATGGATGTAAGTGATTCTGACCTTCATCTCTTGATATGTTTGGTTTGTGCCAATATTTCGATGTATCTCTGACGAATCGAGGCATCGTGTTTGTAAACTCAGATCCATCTGCACAAACAAACTCAGCTCGTATACAGGTCAACAATCGAACTCCGCCGATTCTATGGCAAATTGGTTAAAACACAACTATAATATCGTTGGATAAAAGGGACAGATTTATGCAACAGACTTTGTAATCATCAAACCTTATGAAAATGTCACACCAGATACACAACTTAATAACAGAATACAGCTCAGTTTTAGAATGAGACACCTTAATTAAGCTGGTAATTAATTTTCAAACAGTTTGCATAAATTGACTGAACGACAAAAGGCAAAGAATAATACTTCTAATACGCAAACTGGTTATTTGCTGTTTAACGACACCGTGCCATAATAGAGATGATTAGCATCGCCCTCCTCTTTTCTCCAGGCTTGGGACTGGCACTGTCAGGTACGAAAAGTGGCGGAGACCTAATAATCTTGTCAGTGAACTTCAACGCCATTTTGGCGAATATGGGCAACGTCATAAAACCATGAAAGAGGAAGTACTTAAAAGGTAACTTACTAACTAACCACCATTTGGTTGTTCTTGTGATACATTACTAAAAGTGAAAAACTATCCTTCGAAATTATGTTTCAGGTTTTGACGAAAACTGACTGACTGACTGACTGACCGACTGACTGACTGACTTACTGACTGACCTACCGACTGACTGACTGACTGACTGACTGACCGACCGACTGACTTACTGACTGACTTACTGATCGACTGAGCGACTGCCTGACTGACTGACTGACTGACTGACTGACTGCCTGCCTGCCTGACTGACTGACTGACTGACTGCCTGCCTAACTGACTTACTTACTGACTGACTGACCGACCGACCGACTGACTGACTGACTGACTGACTGACTGCCTAACTGACTGACTGACTGCCTGCCTAACTGACTGACTGACTGACTGACTGACTGACTGACTGACTGACTGACTGACTGACTGACTGCCTGCCTGCCTAACTGACTGACTTACTGACTAACTGACTGCCTGCCTAACTGACTTACTTACTGACTGACTGACCGACCGACCGACTGACTGACTGACTGACTGACTGACCGGCCTGACTGACTGACTGACTGACTGACTGACTGACTGACTGACTGCCTGCCTGACTGACTGACTGACTGACTGACTGACTGACTGCCTGCCTAACTGACTGACTGACTGACTGACTGACTGACTGACTGACTGACTGACTGAATGACTGCCTAACTGACTGACTGACTGACTGACTGACTGACTGACTGACCGACCGACCCATTGACTGACCTGTGAGTGATGCAATGCTTCCGTTTCCCAGTTGACCGCTGTAGACACTCGATGGAGACGTGGCTCTCATTAGAGTGTCTTGACTGTTGGCCATAGTCGCTGTTCTCTTCATCTGCTGCTGTAGTGTCTGTGATCGCAATGTATCGTTATATCCGACCGATGGCCACCTGCAGCACACCAACAACAACAGACAACAACGATAGCGAATATAGGAGGATTAAGAGATTCACCATCGAAATAGGAAATATTATTACTATCCAACTATTCCATCTAAACAGTAGCACTTGCGTCAACAGATCTACATTAAAAAAGACTGATCAATTTGTTATCCACTAATTCAGCCATAGGGCTTTGACAATGATAAGAACTGCAAGGCAAAACTAACTTCAAAGTTATACAGCGTTAGCGAACTGTGTCCAGGACAGTATACACACCAATTCATTCGTTCACTGTAACTCATTCATTTCATTCTCTGAGGGAAGGATGCAGCCACTGACCTTGTCCCTGGAGACATTCCTCCTCCTCCGCTGAAAGCAGGTGACGTCGTTCTAGTGTCTAAGGTCATCGACCCTCCTCCAATGCCTCCTTGTCTTCCATTCTGAAGGGTATTAGTTCTTGATCCCTGCTCCACTGCAGCTGCTGATGAGGCCTGAACTACCTGCGAGTAGGCCTGCTGTTGCACATGCTGTTGCATTTGTTGTTGCATTTGCTGTTGTGCTTGTTGTTGTACTTGTTGTTGCACTTGCTGTTGCATTTGCTGTTGCACTTGTTGTTGTCCTTGGTTCTGCATACCAGCCAATCCCACCTGCTGCACCCCAGCAATCTGAGGTTGGCCAACCACCACCTGTTGCTGAGGTAATGATGACAATGTCTCTTCATAGGTCATGTATTTAGCAGTCTCCCGCTGTTGTACACTAATCGGCTGTTGTACACTAAACGGCTGTTGTACACCCTGTTGTACAGAGAACTGTTTTGGTAAAGTCTGATAGAGACCAATCTGTTGTGGATTTGGTTGTTGTACATTCACCTGTTGCTGGCTGCCCATCAGCTGAGAGTTCAGCTGCTGAGCGTTCAGCTGCTGAGCATTCAGCTGGTGAGCATTCAGCTGTTGTGCATTCTGTACAAATACATGTTGTTGTTGTTGGTTGTGCTGTTGTCTCTGAAGAGTGTTTCCCTGCAGTGGATCAAATGGTTGTCCTTTCTGAACACCAATGAAAAGTGGCTGAGCGTTCAGCTGGGCTGTTGCATCCATGTTGTACGCTGTGACAGGCTGTTGTTGTTGTTGTTGTTGTTGCTGTTGGACTAATTCCTGACGAGAGACAACCTGTGTTGTCTGGAAGGCTGCCTGTGACAGAGGAGGAGGAGTGACTGGGACCTGATTGACAGATGCCACACCCTGTGCTCTGTTCAATGTTCCATACGATTGAGGCATCATCATCATCCCAGGTGGTTGCTGCTGTTGCTGTTGCTGCTGTTGCAGAGGCCAGGACTGTTGTCGTTGCCACGTCTGCTGTTGCCATGACTGCTGCAACGGTTGCTGCTGCTGTTGCAACAGTAACTGTTGCTGTTGTTGTTGGAGCAGTTGCTGTTGTTGCAGCAGTTGCTGTTGTTGAAGCCACAGTTGATGCTGTTGCCGCTGTTTCAAAAATGAAATATACATCCAATACAACTGCTAAGTATTAGAAGTTGTTGTCGTGTGGATGCAACGAAAGCACAGCGAACAAATAATGTAACAATGAACGAATAATTGAATGATTGAAAGACTGAACAAACGAATGAATGAATTCTAATGTGCAAGTCAGTGATGTCATTCTTTGGATGCACGATGTAGATCTTTAGATACATACGTACATTGTACACTTACATAATATGCATGCATACATAGATACATACATAGATACTTAGATAGGCCTATATTATAGATACATACATACACATGATGACCACAAACCTTTCACCATTGCCTCCAAGGTTTAATTTCTGTTGCATAATTTGACAGATATTTCAACTGTGAATTGTTTTTCAGAAGACGTCTAAGAAACGCACCTGGTCATCCGTCATGATGACGTCATTGTTCATATTCGTCATCTGCTGTGGCTGCGCGTTTCTGATTGTTTCCGTCGAATACTGTTGAACGCTGACTTGACCTTGTTGGGTGGCCTGACCCAGTTGCTGGTTGAACTGACCGAATTGCTGGTTGAACTGACCCTGTTGCTGTTGTGGACTGATATTATCAGTCGATTTCCAGTGTGGAGATGCTCGGCTCCTGGTGAGTGTCGCGTCATTAATAGTGTTGCCATTAGTCACTATTGACAAAGCATAAAGATAAAATATTAATCTATCTTATGACCTGAGATGGGCAAAGAATCCTCAAGATAGAAGCTTTCACAATTTCTGAGTTAGAGAGACAGACACACAGAGAGACAGACACACAAACAGACAGACATATACACAGTCAGAGAGACAGATAGAGACAGAGACAGACAGAAAGAGAGCGAAAGTGAGAGAAAGATACAAAGAGGAAGAGATACAGACAGACAGAGACCGAGACAGAGAGACAGAGAGAAAGAGAGCGAAAAAGAGAAAGAGAGAAAGATAGAGAGAGGAAGAGACAGAGACAGAGACCGTGACAGAGAGGGAGAGACTGAGAAAGGTAGGGGGACAGATGGAGGGAGGGTCGGGGCCTCTCGTTGTCTGACAGAATTGTTACTAATACTATGATATAATATATGAGATTAATTTCTCTGTGTGACCTGAGAGAGGAATCAGAGGAGTTATTGGTCGGCGTCGGAGTGTTCCGTCCTTTTCCGGTTCCAGGGTCTGGACTCCTGGACCAATCGGTTTCAGAACAATGACCTCATCATCAACCACTTCTCTCGACGGTGTCGTCAACTTCCTCGGAACCAAAACCTTCCGTAGTTTTTAGAAACAAAACAACATTTCAAACGATTAAATTGTGCAAGAAATCTGATCTTATGTAAATGGAAACGGACTTTGAAATGAATTGACATGGACCTTCTTCGTCTGTTTTGACTGTGTGCTCGATAGTCTAGAGGTCAGCATGCTGGACTGTCAAAAGAGTCTACAGAGACGTCGAGAGAAATAAATTTATATTCCCCAGGACATAAAATTTATTTCTACGTTTCAGCTGCACCTGAGGCTAAGAAAAATGAAGTCGCTAACACTTCATACCAATGGATGCTTCTCAACGACTTCTTAAGGACTACGTCTTGTCGAGTGAATAAGAATTCCTTAGCTAATCATTCTGTGGTCCTTATCGAAAGTTCCACGAGGTCCAGTCATAGAACGAGTATGCACATGTTACGAATATTAAGATTTGTAGAAATTGACGATTATCGACGAACATTGAAACTGGCCAACGAATATTAAATATTTTAAATTTCTTTTCATTCTTAATTCTTCAAAATCTTGGATTAATTGTAAAAAATTCAGTGCCAAAAACTAAGCATTAGAACAAGAACATAGTTATATGTTACAGTTACTCATCTTATATCAGTAACTTCACATAGTATTATAGGGCGGCAAAACCACTGCACATATTCTTAAAGTTGTTGTAGTTCGTAAGAAACGGAAACAGTGACGTCATCAACGAATACTTACGAATATTTACGAATAGTTACGAATATTAAAGCCACAAGTCACGAATTCTCGTTCTATGGGTCCAGTAAGTACACTTGAAAGTCCAAGTTCAAAGAACCAAAGAGAAAACAAAGGAAGCTAAGTTCCTCTGAGTGCAACATCTGTACTTTGTATACCGCCGTCTCTTCTCTTCCCATTCATCTTCCAGACTTTTCCAGTTGTTTCCAAACAACGCAGAGGCCAGTCGCCCAACTGACAACAGGGTCTATATTATAAACTGTAAATCAACGGACTGCTCGTTCTATACTCTCTAAATCCGCCACTACCAGTCCGTGTCAATAGTTCAAGCCTTCAAGGTAGTGCCAGTCCCAAGCCTTGAAAAAGAGGAGAGCGATTAAGCATAGAAGACTACCTATTAGGCTATTATAGGAGCCTACTCTAGTCTAAACGGACAGACAGACACAGAGACACAGACACAGACACAGACAGACACAGAGATCAACTCGTCGTCAGTCGACCTGATGACTCACTTCTTTTTCCGTTGGCGATTGATTCGTCTGTTCCAATATTAGACGCAGACTCTGCTCCAGATCATCCAACGTCGGACTACAAACCACTGAAGAGAAGAAAACAATCCACATGGACAATATTCAGTATTAAAGCCACCGTTAATGCTTCTCTCCCTTTTTAAGAGACGCTTCATAAATCTGTTATTGCAGTTAAAAGTACAATTAATTAGACAATAATTCAATGATTCTAATTGGGTTAGTCATCCTAAGAGGAGGAAGGATCTCAGCAACAACAACAGCAACAGGAAGACCTATTGTTCAAATTCCGACAGAATTATTGTCTTTATACCTTTATTTACAGTGAAAGACAGATTTCCTCAGATGATTAATAACTGAACGTCATCCGAATAAACATCCCTCCCTCTCCCTCCCTCTCCCACCTTCATCTCAGGTCCCTCATAATTAAACAGACGGTTTAAGTCTGCATTGGCTGAAGCGACCTCTGCCTCTCTTCCACCGACCGACCAACCGTCCATCACAACGACTCCTTCACCCCATCATCCAGTCAATCTCTGCCAAGTCGTCCACTCTGTGGGTGTTCAGAAGATGATGAACAATAAGAATTTATCATTTACTCTTGCGCACCATAAATAACACAGGCACCGCAGGTAGAGACGAAAGATATACACGCAATCCTCCTCATCCCTCCTCCTTCACCTTCATATCCTCCGTCTTCCTCCTCCTTCCCCATCCTCCTCTTCCCTTCTCCTCTTCCCTCCTCCGCCAGGTAAGCGAAGAGTTGGCACGCGGCGGCGAAGGCGAAGGCGCACCGTTTGCTCTTTGTTGGAACTTCAAGAGACGAACCTGTAGTTCGTCTCTTCATCGATAAACTCCGCTTCCCCTTCCCTCCTCCTCCTCCTTTTTCTCCTCCTTCTCCTCCTCCTCCTCTTCCTTCTCCACCTCCTCCTCCTTCTCCTCCTCCTTCTCCTCCTCCTCCTCCTCTCCTCCTCCTCCTCCTCCTCCTCAGCCTCTCCTCCTCCTCCTCCTCCTCCTCCTCCTCCCTCCTCCTCCTCCTCCTCCTCCTCCTCCTCCTCCTCCTCCTCCTCCTCCTCCTCCTCCTCCTCCTCCTCCTCCTCCTCGTTGTGGTCAAGGCCACGCATTTCATAACTAGCACAAACCATCTGGCTAAATGCCATCATACCACGTAAGCATACACTTATAAACAACATAAACGTGTATATAGTCTATATACAGATATATATATATATAATATAATAAATTATATATACACAAGTCATGTATGCATAGAAATACAAATATATTACGACTGCCGATTTTAACGATGATTAATTTTCTTACTTATTTCATGACGTCGAGCGACCCATTTCCGGAGTAAACAATATGTTGAAAAATGATAATGTGAAACGTTTGAGTGGAAAATTAAGCGATCATTTTGCATTTTAAGGTAAATGCTGATGGAAAAGTCAATGATGGCGACAACGAACACGGGCCCACGAGTACAAACTACCACCGAAGGACAATAGAAATTTTATACCACGACTCCTGTACAAGAACATATATTGACAATATTGAATAACACCTGGGCGGGCTTGACTGTTTGACTAATGGCTTGTCGACCCAGAACTAACCGAACTCTATGATTATCTGTTTCAGTTTGCGGTTTTGTCAACCTGAATTTATATTAAACGAATATTTGATGATGAAATTAATTGTCTTCTCGTTGTCAATTAACTGTTTCATTGCAATAAACAGTTCGCTTACCGTATATATAGTTCAAACACATCACTGTAGATAGAAAGTAGTAACTAACTACATTTTTCAGTTTGACAATTTGAACTTTAGCATGTAAAATGATTGAAGTTTTTGTTGAAAGAAACTAACTCAGTGAGTACATTTTAAACAGTTTTTCACGCTTTACATAACAGCTACCAAATTAATCGAAGTTAATCGATTAATCGAAGTTAAATTTTGGAAATTAATTGATTAATTTTTTTTAACCAGTACCAGCCATAGTCGTATGTATGTATATATATATATATATATATATATATATATATATATATATACATGATATATAATGTACATGTATATATCCATGATGATATTATATGCATATACTTCAGCCTAATATATACTTCTTGTTTTGTTTATCTGGTCCTAAGGTAAGTTCGGGAATTGAACCCCTGCCAATCTTCTATGTTCTCACCTGCCTTGTCAGTGGTCAGTGGTCATTTCATCTATCCTCCAGCTACGATTCAATTACATGAAATGAACCTGAAGGATTCCAATCATTCCATCATCACTCGTTACATTCGTTTCATTACGCCGAACTCATAGAAAAGTCTGCAAGTGGAAGCAGAAGACACGACGTGACTGACGAAGTCGTGAGTTGCGAATCTTCTCTTCGTCGGAATCCGTTGCTTTAATGGCGGTAGGGAAGGGGAAGGGAGATGCTGTTCTGGCGATTGGAATTCCTGGACTGAAGCACTTGCATGGATGTTGGCTGAGACATGGACCAGACGTACGTCGTCGTCGATGGCATAAATGCTGGAAACCATACACACTGCACAGTCGTGTATTGCACGGGAGATAGACTAAAGCGGCGATATAGTCTAAGGTCAGAGAGGTCAATGGTGCATAGATCAAGTGCAGCACACGGCGCAGTTGATGCCAGGAACGAAGACATGGTAGCCATACACAGATCAGGGTTCTCTCTCTCTCTCTCTCTCTCTCTCGCTCTCTCTCTCTCTCTCTCTCTCTCTCTCTCTCTCTCTCTCTCTCTCTCTCTCTCTCTCTCTCTCTCTCTCTCTCTCTCTCTCTCTGTCTCTCTCTCTCTCTGTGAACATGTATGTCGGACCTGAAAGCACATTCGTCAAATATGCGTCGACTGTTTCAAGCACCAAGGGATGTGTACAACACTCCAGCCGAAGGCGGCATACATCAATGGCATGCTGTCGGTCCATGCCATGGACTGGCTGGCGGCCCTGCATGCTCATGATGCTAACAGATCTTCGGACTGAAGAACAGTCTCGCAATCTCAGATCAACAACGTCGAGGCTACTTCCGGGATACAGCAGAGGAGCTTTTCAGGTCAACAAAACTGAAGAAAAGATACCCAATAGTGTGTGTGAGCGAGTGAGAGACAGACAGACAGACAGACAGACAGACAGACAGACAGACAGACAGACAGACAGACAGAGACAGACAGAGACAGACAGACAGACAGACAGAGACAGACAGACAGACAGACAGACAGACAGACAGAGACAGACAGAGACAGACAGACAGACAGACAGAGACAGACAGACAGAGACAGACAGACAGACAGACAGACAGACAAACAGAGATCTGAATAGCTGACCACAATTCCATCAGCGGATTGCTAACGGCGCCTGCGTTCCATTTGCTACTGAGCATCGTCAGCACGCCATTAGCTCTGTCTGTCAGTCTGCCTCTATTTCTGTCTCTTTCTGTCTGTCTCTGTGCGTGTGTGTGTGTGTATGTGTGTGTGTCTGTCTGTGTGTCTGTCTGCCTGTGTGTTTCTATCTCTCTTAGCCTACTACTCTGATAGCACTGAGTTCTTAAAATGTTCAGGTGGGTTGAGATTAAGTCTCTTCTTTCCTGCGTGTCTATGTCCCTGAATCAACTTCGTTGCTAAGAACCGATTGAGTTGAACAACTCGTCTGGAACTGGAGGCATCGTTCATTCGAAGAGAAAGACTCAGAAGATTCCTTAGTCCTCCGAATGACGTATAGCTCTCTAATCTCGCAGCAGTATATATACATGTATATGTATGTTACATATAAATGTATATATATATATGTGTGTGTATATACTATACTCAGAGTCCGACTCACACCTCAACGTGGTGAGGGGGTGGCAACAGTCAGTAGGGGAGTGCCTGCTGAGGCTATGCCATCAGTGGTGAAGGTCTTGGCTGAAGTACCACCTATAGGGCGCTACGCGAGGTGGACAGGCTCAGCAGGAACCCTGAAAAAGCTGGCAAACGTGGGCTGCATCGCCGCCTCTGATACCACAAGATAGTGGATATCAGAGCCAGTCCTAAGCCTGGAACTCTCTTTAAGGGAGAAGTGCGAAGGTCGAACGGATGGGTGCAGATACTCCGTTCGTAAAGAAAAAATACGAATGAAATCCAATGCTAGCATTGGACTCCAACGGGTCTCGGCCCATGGATCCGATGCAAGCGTTGGACACCTACGGGCCTTCGTCCCATGGATCCTGATGATGATGATGTATACTATAGAGGACATACATACGTATATATTTGACTGGTAGCGCTCGATATATGTAGTTGAAATACTGAGCAGCAGGCGTTTTCTAAATGCTCTCTATGACGTATGAATAAGTACAGGACTATAGTCAGCAGTAAACAACATTGAACTGCGGCTATTAGTGGAGTATTAGCTGCAGTAAGGCACAGCGATTTATGTAGAGCAAGATCACGGCCCAGATGAGCAGAAGATGGAGTAAATTGGTGAGCAGTATGACCTGTGACATAACTGGTCAGCAGTTATAGGTAATATAGGTTGAAGCTGCTCTTATGGAGAGTGCATGCCTCTGCAGTTATAAGACACAATCGATTTTGAGGTGAGCAATTTTTTCAAAGTCGAGCTGAGGAGAGTAAACCTCGTCGATCTTAATTAGCTAAACGACAGTTATGAACATACTGGATTCAATGGTTCATACGACTAGTCACATTTGACCGACGTCTTTGACGGATTCATCTGAGCAAAAGCAAGTACTGGACACTCTCAGACGAACTTTTTCAAGACCATATTGTTAGAGAATGCGAATATTTGTTGATGCAGTTTGTATAGAGGGAAAGCAGAAAAATGATGAATAAGATAGACCAGAGCAATAGATTAGACTCATTAGAGGAACAGAATATTATTATGAAAGGATAGAATAGAATGAGGAATAAAAGGATAGAGTTTAATGAAGAATAGAATGATAGAACAGAACTAATAGAATAGAAAAGAATTACATAATGATAGAAGGACAGAATGTCTGTCGTGAGAGTAGAATCGCTTCTTACCTTTCCTCTGCTGCGATCGTTGAACCGCTGCTCGGCTGCTGTCTCCTCTTTTAGGGATGAGAGGTGACGTAGGTGCACTGGAGCGTGGAGGTGGCGCTGGGACTGGTGGCTTGTTCCGGTCGACTGAGTCCTCTTCCAGCTGAAGAACTGGACTGACGCTGAATGTGTACTTGGTCTGATGCGTTGAGAAAGCGGGTCTTTCGATGCCAGACACAAAGAAGCAGGCCTTTGCCTTGTAGGTCGTCTTCTGCCTATTGGGGTCGTCTCCCAGGGACAACGATCTGACCGGTTCTGCCCTCCTGCCGCCCGCCGCCGCCCCCGCCGTTGCTGGACGAGAGCCCCTCTGAGATGTAGTCCCACCTCCAGGGCTGCCTAGGTCGAAGGTCGTTGCCTTGACTACGTCGTCGTATGACCCACCGTAGAGCAGAGCAGCCGTCTCCTGCTGCTGAGTCTGTCTGGTCAGGGTCATGTCCCTTGGACTCAGGTCCTCTGTGTCACTCGTCACCCCTTGACCTCCTCCTCCTCCTCCTCCGCGTCTCAGTGACGATGTCACAGAGATGACGTTGGTCGGTGGCTTTGCACTGACGTCATCGTAGGATGATGCGTTCAGAGGGACACCTGTTGGCCGACCAGCCCTCACCTGAGGATGACGATGCTCCTGCTCCTGAGGCTGAGGCTGCTGCTGCTGTTGCTGCTGCTGCTGTCTTGGCGGGGGGCTGATCGTGCGATGTTCGTCTGTGTCGCTCTGTGTCGTCGTCTCCATATACTTTCCGGCGGAGACAAGGTGACTCTTGAGGTCAGTGATGAGCTGCTTCTCCAGTCGACTGTGCTGTTGGTAAGTCTTTCCAGTTCGCTTCGTTTCCAGCTTCCACCTCTGCTCATCCAACCATGACCTCGTCTCTTCTGAGTCGGAGGCGCAGTTCCGCACCAGATCACGACCTCCACGCACCGATCCCTCCCCCTCCCCGTCGCTGCGCCTGGCACTTGTTACCGGTCCTCTGCTGGCCAGGCAACTGCTCTGCATTCCAACGCCCAATTCATCTGCGCTGATCAGCCTACGACGAGCAGGGGGTGGAGGAGGGGACTTGACCATCGTCTTACGAGGGATAGAACCCCCTCCTCCGTCCCTCTGCAACTGGTGAAGGGCGCTTGGACTCATCGCGTTCTCTCGCCTCACCATCTCTTCTGATGATCGCCTCTGTGTGGTCATCGTTGCCCTCTCCCTCTCCTGCTCCTCCTGCATCTGCCAGCTTCTGCCTTCCGTCTTCAGAGTCTGGCTGTCCCAGGTGGTGCTACCACCACCACTGACTCTACCACCTACGTTCATCTGTTTCGTGGTGGTAACGGACTTCTTCGGTCCAGCCTGGTTCGTCTGCCAACTGATGACCGTTCGACTGTTTCCACTCTGCGTGGTGATGCTTCCACTCGGCTGATCAAAGACTCCCTTACCATCGGACCAAGGCTTCTTCTTCGGAGACAAAGAAGACGTCTCGTTCAGCAGTTCGTTGAGGATCTCGTCCAGCTGGGTGCTTGACCCGTCAAGGTCGTTTGCCCTCCTCAGTGGCAGGGTCATATCCATTGTTGCCTTCTCCCTCATTTAAGTTGTGACGTCAAGGACGACGCTCAGATGACATCAACTGAAAACCAAACGATACAACGAAAATCAATATAATAGGTCATCGTAATTGAACATTTATATAGCGCCTGTGTGAAGGAAACTCTCAGAGACAATTTAATTGTAATTGTAATTAAGAGAAACTCTCATAGTCGCTCAAACACTTTGATGTAAGTATACGATCAACATAAATTATTTCGGGACTATGGAGTTACTTTAAAGTGTATTATAATTACACTGTATAACAAAATGAATTGTTTGGAAAGAGTTGGAAATGGACCCTGCTGTTGGAAGAGGAAGAATTTGGACTTTCTGTTATTAGGATACAGAGGAATGCCAGCATGTCCATAAAAGATTTTGAAGGGAACCAAGTTGGCTCTATGCGTTCTCATAAGGGAATAATGGTCCTATGAGGGAATAAGGGTCCCATTATGACAATAAGGGTTCCACAATCCACACGAGAGATCGAGAGAGAAAGAGATAGAAAGACAGGGAGAGACAGGGAGACGGGGAGACAGAGGCAAGAAAAAGGTTCAAATGGATTCAGGCTCAGTTAAAACGCAGCTGAGCGTTTAGATATACATGTAGGCTAAATCATAGACAGACAGACAGACAGATATATACAGAGACACACACACACAGACGGGCTACATGGAGAGAGGATAAATCTCAGATCCTTTAATTAAATCCATTAGCTCTGATCTGACGCTGTAAGCAGAGATCCATTAGTGCACATGATGCTTATACTCAACTGCCTAAGTGTCTGTGTACGTTTGCATATGTTTATATCTGTCTGTCTGTCTGTCTGTCTGTATGTATGTATGTGCAAATATATGTACATATGTTTATAAGTGCCTAGTGCCTACGTATGTAAAAATAGATCGTGTGGAAATAATCTGCTTAATCTTGGGAGCGCCAGACCAAATATCCACTGATCGTTCTTCCCTCTCCCTCCTCCGATCTCCTGCCTCCTTCCTCCTTCTCTTCTTCCTCCTCTTCGTTCGTCTTCTTCCCACCTTTTCTTCTTCTTCCGTCTTCCTCTTCCTCTTCCTGCTGCCACTCCTCCGATCTCCTTCCTCCTCATCTTCGTCATCTTCTCTCTTCCTCTTCTTCCACCTTCCTCCTCCTCCTCCTTCCTCCTCTTTTTCTTCCACCTCTTCCTCTTCATCTTCCTGTTTGCTCTCCTCGATATGTCGTTGCTCTCCTCGATATGTCGTCATCCGCATCTTCTTAATTGAGACTTTAGCACTTGTGGGTCAGGCTGTCAAGAGGAGAGCAGGCGCCATGGGGGGTGGGGGAGATGGAGCTCTAATCAGCCCTTAAGACGTCACACTAGGACAGCCACGGACAAGCAGAAAGACACGGAGAGAGAGAGAGAGAGAGAGAGAGAGAGAGAGAGAGAGAGAGAGAGAGAGAGAGAGAGAGAGAGAGAGAGAGAGAGAGAGAGAGAGAGAGAGAGAGAGATGGAGAGGGGCAATGTTATGACCAGTTGCAGACACGAATTCCAGAGCAGCTTCATGGCGGCTAAAATAGACATCGTGGGCGATCATCATCAAACAGAGAAAGAGAGATGTTTACAAAGACTCACACGCGTACAAACACAAACACACAGGCATACACAATTATGAGTCTCTGCCTATTTCCACACCCACCCACACACTCAGCTACATACAGCCATACGCACACTTACACACGGACGCACAAATACACACACACACACACACACACACACACACACATGCACACACACACACACACAAACACACATGCACACGCAGACGCATGCGCACAGTTTCTTAGTTGAATCGAACACTTGTCACTTGGTCGAAAACAGAAAGTCATACACACAGACAAGGAGAGAAAGAGAGCGACAGAGTCAGAGAGACAGAGAGAGACAGAGACAGAGAGAGAAACAGAGACAGAGACAGAGAGAAGAAACTTAACGAGGCAACTGATGTCATTATAGTTTATCCTTTTAAAAACAGACCGTCGGTTCATTTGCATACAAAAGACGATCTCCGTTAATTAGCATGCCAGTCATGTTTTTCTCTGTACATACGGGCTTTATATAGCGCCTGCAGCGGTTGTTAAATATACACACACGCACACGCACACATACACGCGCGCGCGCACACACTCACACATAAACACATGTATTGAGGGCGATCTGAAGATATTAGGTTTATAAGAGGCGAACGTTGTTTTCCGATTGGATTTCCTATTAAGACAATCTCCGCTGTGGTTCTATTCAACGCTAGAGCAGAACTGATGAAGTGCCAGGCAACCACAGCACCACCAGCAGCAGCAGCAGCAGCAGGCAGCCGCTCTTCTACTTGGCCGTTGCAGAGGAAAAGAGAGGCAACGTCCCCCATAGACACAAGGCTTTCTCCTAAGACAGAGCTAGAGAGCAGTAACCGCTGTTCTTCTTGGCACAATAACAGAAAAACACATTTTGTCTCTAAATAACACAATATAATGCACGCATACGCGTTTGTATATATATGCGTTTGCACAACGAGCCAATACATACATATATATATAACAATATATACACACATATATAAATCTACATAGCAGAGTTCTGTTCCCCTATATATATCTAGATAATATAATTATACATTCACGAGATAACGCATTTGTATTATTCGTCATGCAGAGCAGAGGCTGCGTCGCAATGCCTGTGCTGCTGTTGCTGCTGCTGTTGCTGCTGCTGTTGCTGCTGCTGTTGCTGCTGCTGTTGCTGCTGCTGTTGCTGCTGTTGCTGCTGCTGCTGTTGGAGCCACCTTATATCTCTCTAGACGAACTGTTTACTGTAAGCAGACAGGGAGACAGACAGAGTATGATAGATGGAAAGACACACAGGCAGAGAAACAGACACTGCAGTGACGAAGGAGGCTTACGTAACTGATAAGGGAAAGCAGAGTGGAAGAAAGCAAGTGACGCAAGGGTGCAAGACCCAGAGACATAGAGAGTGGGACGGAGACAGACAGAAACAGAGAGAAAGAGAGAGAGAGAGAGAGAGAGAGAGAGAGAGAGAGAGAGAGAGGGAAAGAAAGAGAGAATAAGAGGGATTGGGAGATAGAGAGCCTTAAAAGTATTCTGCAGATAAGGCGCCGTGTAAGAAAATTAGGTCCATAGTCTCCGTCTCAGTACAGTTCGTGGATGTGGGTTGGGGTGGTGGTGGTGGTGGTGGTGGTTGTGGTTGTGGGAGTTGTGGTCGTGGTTGGGACTAAAGTTAAGCGGTCTGAGTCGTAATCTTGTAAATATATATTTGTCTCCTGCCTCTGCGTTTGCCCGGTTGCCTGGCAACAGTGAAAGAGAGGGAGGAAGGAAGAAAGGGGAGGGGAGGCAAAGGAGGCCCTCGGCCCCCTCCCTCCGTCCCTCCCTCCATCCCTCTGTCCGTCCGTCCGTTCCTCCCTCCGTCCCTCCCTCTATTCCTCCCTCCGTCCCTCCCTCTATCCCTCCCTCCTTCCCTCCCTCTATCCCTCCGTCCCTCCGTCCCTCCGTACCTCCCTCTGTGTCTCTGCCTCTGTCTGATTAATTGTCGATGATTGATGAGCTGGTGATGAATCGTCTGATGATGCTCTGCTGCATGAAACTCTTTCGTCGTCGACCAATCTTCGAATAGGAAATCCCAAGAAGCGCACACTCTTCCCTCTGCTATTGATTCCACCAACGCCAGGCTGTCTCCTCCCTGACCTCACCCCGCCCCCTCCTTGCACTCTGACCCCTGCACCGGAAGTAATCCAACTACGTCGATCTCGTACATTTGATTGATATAACGCCAGTAATGAATAATCTTGTCACTCGAACGCAGACATCATGATGAGGCGCTGAGAGATATCTGAGATTTACATGATCTCCTATAAGTTGGGTCTAGTTTTAAGTACTTAATATATCGCATTTTATTAACCCTCTAGCCGCCTACGCTATCTTAAATGAAATCAGAGTCGTTAGGAATTAAACATTCTTAGAACAAGAAGAGTCACCACTCGCGAGCACCCGCAGACACGTAGAGCATGATCAACGAAGTCTCATCCAGGGTCAAAAGTTGACGTCCTGCAGTGCACAATTTGCGTTGAAGGTGTAGACTGCGACCACACTGGCAGTTGCATTGTCCGCGGTAGACACTACTGCGAGGGGTTAGAGGTTAGAGGTTGGGGTTAAGGGTTAGAGGGTTTAGGTGAATGGTTAACACTCGAAGAGCAGAAGATCAACACGGACGCCAGATCGATTCCCGCTATACCTTCCCAAAGGTCGACTCAGCCTTTCATTCGCCAGATGGAGTTGGTAAAATGAGCAGTAGGGCGTGATAGGCGACTTGCATGGCTACCATACAGTTAAATTCAACTCCTGCAAAGGTTGTAATAACTTGTGATAATCCGTTCATACTATGACCTGTAATCATATTGCGTTCATCTCAGTTTGAATCAATAAACAAAGATTATTATTATTATCTCTCTTACATTGGACGTAGAGGTTGTTAGACCGCGCATCAGGAAGTCCATCCCTCTGCCCATGCATGCAGTCACTTTGGCCAAGGTAACAGCGAAGGTAACACCGTTCAAAACGTTAAATATCCGCAGCGATAACGAAGAATAAACCCAAATTGAGCAACGGTGACGTATTCCGAATACGTCAGAGATGATCGAGATCAGCTTATAAGTCGTCCGACGAACTAATTATCGTAAAATCCAAATCGCCAAAGCGCTGCTCTAAGGCTAAGCGAGGGGCACCAGCTTATTCACGAGCGCTGTGCCGCATCAGAGGTATTGCCAGAAATGAATGTACAGTGGAGGTACGATCGAGTCCGGTTGCCATAGAGACCAGAGAGAGAGATATACGATGGCGACACAAAAGGCGAATCAACAACCAATGTTTGGCTGCTGTGAGAACGTTGCTTAGGACACTCGACTGAAGTAAATACGCAAACATACCTACTCACACACAGTACACACACCCACACACACACACATACATGCGAAATAGACGTACACATATGCAATACAACACAATACAACTGATTTTTGATATCGCCCTTCTTACTAAGATTGCCCAAGCTCAGAAGTGCCACACGCCTCGGCGGCGCAGAAACAATTATATTGCAGAGCAATTGTGCGCGAAGGACTTGCTCAAGGTCCCTACGCGGCGGCTTGAGGTGGATTCGAACCTGCAACCCTCCGGCTGCAAGGCACCAAACATACCCCCTACACCACAGCGCCTCATAGAGATGTCTTAAATCCTAATTGTCATCGTCTGTTCTTAGTATAGATCGCATATATTCGCATCGTAAGAGATGTTTAGAAGCAACTGATGAAGTGATGAGAGGAGGAGGTTCTTACCGAGGAATCCGATCCCTTCTTCTTCGTCCTACTCGAATTTTATCCGAAGAAGACAGTTGTGCACTGCAGTTGTTGCCAAGGAGTATTCCGGACAAAAGGACAAACGGACGAAGGAACAGAGACACGCACAGATACACAGAGACAGAGACAGACAGAGGGACAGAGAGAGACGAGTGTTCGTTGGTCGATTGAAAAAGTTCCCTGATTGGAGCTGAGTCTAGTAGTAGTAGATGATCCGGTCCTACGAAGAATCTGGCCACATCTGGCGATACCAAGAATTCGCTTCTGCTCCTTGCCTCACTTTCGTCTCTAGGCTTCTTTCAGATGCCATTGCAGCATACATCCATCGAATCGACGAGGGTCCACTCTATACGGGGCTAGCCCCACGCCGCCCTCACCGCTCGTACGCCCCGAAGGCAGCCAGGCAGAGGCAGGCGGGAGGGAGAGGGAGGGAGAGGGGAGGCGTTGCTTGGCACCTCTGAGGGTCCTTAGGGAGGGAAGGGGGTTGCGCTGTTACACGGTCGATCGGTCGGTCCCTTCGGTTGAACCATCTGTGTTCGAAGGACCTCTGGGCCGAGATTTAGATTAAGACGAATGCCTATCGATATGGCACGTTCCAATCACATTCTCACAGACAAACAGACAGACAGATAGACAAAGAAAGAGAGAGAGGAAGGAAGAGTGAGACAAGAGATACAGAGACAGAGAAAAGAGAGAGAAAGAGAGACATCAGACAGAGACAGAAACAGACAGAGACAGAGACAGAGAGAAATGGGGAGAGCGAGATAAATCTGCTGCAACTTTACATGTATCGAGGCGTGTCTCTAATAAAGTGTTGCTCCAATCACCGGTGCCTGGTGCAGAGGCCGAAAAGGGGAGAGAGGCGAAGATTAAACGATCTTGTAAAAAGAGAAAGACAGAGAATGCGGAAAAGAGCGAAAGGGAGAGGGACAAAGACAGAGAGAGAGAGAGACAGAGAGACAGAGACAGAGACAGAGACAGAGACAGAGAGACAGAGACAGAGACAGAGACAGAGACAGAGACAGAGAGAGACAGAGATAGACAGAGACAGAGACAGAGAGACAGAGACAGAGACAGAGACAGAGACAGAGACAGAGACAGAGACAGAGACAGAGATAGACAGAGACAGAGACAGAGACAGAGACAGAGAGACAGAGACAGAGACAGAGACAGAGATAGACAGAGACAGAGACAGAGACAGACAGAGAGAGAGACAGAGACAGAGATAGACAGAGACAGAGAGACAGAGACAGAGAGACAGAGAGAGAGAGAAAGAGAGACAGACAGACAGACAGAGAGACAGAGAGAGAGACAGAGAGAGACAGAGAGAGATAGAGACAGAGAGAGAGAGAGAGAGAGCTGTCGAGAGTAGTTGTTCATCTGGGAATAGTGTTCGAATATCAACAGCCAGACTTTGTTCGAATTGAGTTGAATGACGCAGAGTATTTGAGTCTCGCACTTTCCAACGCACTTGGTCATCAGCGCACTCATTCCAAATTCCAACGATCGACTGGTTCCCTGCGCTACAGCCTACAAGCGAATGTTCTATGCCGCCGGAGCTAAATGAAGTGAGATTTTAGGTTCTGAAGATTATTTTTGAATAGACCTAGACACTTTCGTAAATCCCATATTAGGTCAGTCTGTTGTCTTCGGTCGAAATGACAAAAAGGTAGATTTTAAAAATATTTTCATCAACAATGTAATTAGTTGGGGATTGCGACCTTGAATTCAGTGTCAAATGTCTTCTGTAAGAAAGACCTTAAGCGTTGAATATATCTGGAAGCAATCCATAGACCTGGACCTGGTGGTGTTTTCTTATCAAACGATTGTTTCCCTAAGCCACTGATACATTGAGGGGAGACCAAAAGCAGCTGTGATGACAGAGGATGGAAGCAATCGCCGGTGGCTGTCTCTTCCTATCTCTCCATCCCTGTCTATATCTCTCTACGTCTGCCTTCGTCCCATTGCGTCAGCCTGCGTCTCATTGCGTCTGCCTGCGTCCCATTGCGTCTGCCTGCGTCCCATTGCGTCTGCCTGCGTCCCATTTGCGTCTGCCTGCGTCCCATTTGCGTCTGCCTGCGTCCCATTGCGTCTGCCTGCGTCCCATTTGCGTCTGCCTGCGTCCCATTGCGTCTGCCTGCGTCCCATTGTGTCTGCCTTCGTCCCATTGCGTCTGCCTTCGTCCCATTGCGTCTGCCTGCGTCCCATTGCGCCTGCCTGCGTCCCATTGCGTCTGCCTGCGTCCCATTGCGTCTGCCTGCGTCCCATTGCGTCTGCCTGCGTCCCATTGCGTCTGCCTGCGTCCCATTGCGTCTGCCTGCGTCCCATTGCGTCTGCCTGCGTCCCATTGCGTCTGCCTGCGTCCCATTGCGTCTGCCTGCGTCCCATTGCGTCTGCCTGCGTCCCATTGCGTCTGCCTGCGTGACTGCGTCCCATTGCGTCTGCCTGCGTCCCATTGCGTCTGCCTGCGTCCTATTGCGTCTGCTTCTTCTGACCTTCTGTATCTGCCTCTGTCTCTCTGTGTCTGCCTATACACAGACACCAAATAACTTACACTGACTTACCTCTTCTTCCTCATCTGAATCATATTACTTACCTCTTCTTATTTGTATACCGACAGAGACCAAGAAGAGACCCAAAAACGAGAGGAGTGGCGACGTCGGACATTTGAACCTACCTAAGAGGCAGAGAACTACAAGAAGAGAGACCAAATGAGTCAAACTAATTACCTCTTCTTATACCCGTGCACAGAGACCAAATGAGTCAAACTATAGACCTACTTCAAATCAAATCAAATCAGTTTATTGCAACCCAAAACATAAAAAGCAATATAATTCACATAACAACATAAAGAGACTAAGAAGAAACCATGGTAGCAAAAGAGAAACACAGAAGGGATGTTAGTCCCGCTAATGTAGGGTACCTGCGCTTTGTATTCTATAGCCTAAATTCAGTTTTGGCATGAAAAAGATAGATAGATATATAGGTATGGACCGTATGGCTGAGTAACAGTATCTCTTCTCTGAATGAAGAATGGACAGCACAATTAAATCATTGTATGCTGAAAGATAAACTGAACTATGACTTACCTCTTCTGATAGGTTTATATCCTGAGACCGATTTAGTCAAAGGATTTCTTCGTGTTGTTCCAGCTGCACAGGTAAAAACCCGCCACCCTCCGGGCGAAGAGAAGAAGCGAATTTATTGTGCTGACGAAGATGATCCTTGTTTTTTATAAACTCCGATTCTCAAAAAATAAGACCTATCAATCCGAAATGGAGAAGAAACGATGCATCCACCGCTGCTGCTGCTGCTGGTCCTGCTGCTGCTGAGCTCAGCTCCCAACAGCATCAACGTCAGCAATCCTCCTCCTCCTCCTCCTCTTCTTGCTCCTCCTTCTCTTCGTCTTCCTCCTCTTCCTCCGTTATCAATCCCTCCTTTACGAATGCCTAAAACGCCTACGCCACCATCTCCATCCGAGCCACAGCAACTGATGCGGCTGCTGCTGCTGGTGTTGTTTCGAGTGGAACCAGGTTCGAAGTATGCGCTCCAGTGCCAGGAACACAACGCGGCCTACAAGATGCAGCACATAGGCCTCCAGTAAGTAGAAGCCTAGGCCTGCATCAGAATCCTTAGGCCTTCTATATCAGCAGCTCACAGCATTAGACCTATCGATGGTTTATTGCGCTGTGATGTATTACAACTCCCCCTCTCTCTGTCTCTGTCTGTCTGTCTGTCTCTGTCTCTGTCTCTGTCTCTGTCTCTGTCTCTGTCTGTCTGTCTGTCTGTCTCTCTTTCTGTCTCTCTCTCTCTCTCTCTCTCTCTCTCTCTCTCTCTCTCTCTCTCTCTCTCTCTCTTTTCTCTCTTTTCTCTCTCTCTCTTTTTCTCTCTCTCTCGCCTCTCTCGCTCTCTCGCTCTCTCTGTGTTTCTCTCTATATTTCTCTCTCAGCCTCTGTATCTCATCCAAGGATGCTTCAGCAGCTGTTGACAACGCGAAGGATGGGAGCTTCACCTCCACGCCTTGTAGTGCGCTCCCTGGGTGCAAGAGGGCGCCACGAGGCAGGCGCTTCCAAACAACTCGTCCTTACCCTCCTCCGCCACCGCCACAGCCACCGTGAACCTGGAATGCCATTGAAAGCACTGACTCTCTCTCTCTCTCTCTCTCTCTCTCTCTCTCTCTCTCTCTCTCTCTCTCTCTCTCTCTCTCTCTCTCTCTCTCTCTCGCTCTCTCGCTCTCTCGCTCTCTCTTGTTTCTCTCTGTTTCTCTCTCAGCCTCTGTATCTCATCCAAGGATGCTTCAGCAGCTGTTGACAACGCGAAGGATGGGAGCATCACCTCCACGCCTTCTAGTGCGCTCCCTGGGTGCAGGAGGGCGCCACAAGGCAGGCGCTTCCAAACAACTCGTCCTTACCCTCCGCCACCGCCACAGCCACCGTGAACCTGGAATGCCATTGCAAGCACTGACTCTCTCTCTCTGTTGGGGTCTAACTGTACCAAGGGAGGTCGTCGAGTGACTTTTGTCGGCGGCCGAGATGTCTTCGTGGCATTTCTTAGCTATTATTTACCAGAAGTTATTGCACTCGCCAGAGTAATTACTCTAGGACGAAAGTTATTACTCACTGTAGTTATTACTCAACGAACTGCTACTGCCTATACAGTACTTAATCACTAGAGATATTACTCATTTTGAGTCACTGCTCACGAGATGTTATTATATAATAGAGTACTTACTCGCTGGAGTCATTGCTAGTTATTATTATTATTATTATTAGAGTCCTCTTGCACCTTAAGATCTGCTCTGCCCCCTCTGATACTCCGGAAACCGGACTAGGACCTCTTTCGGACCACTACTTTGGACAACCCCTCTAACTAGACGCAGCGCTTGTGAATAAGCTGGTGCATTTCGCTTGGCTTTCCAGTGGCGCTTTAGAAGTTTGGAGATTACGATTAACCGGTTTAAGATCCATAGATCGACAGGAAGAAATACTTCTGAGGGAATTTCATATCGAGTCAGTCTCGACCACGTAGTCACCCTCCCCAAAAGGGATTACAGCAAAACCCATTTGGATATTAAAAGACACAACAAATTTCTTTAAGAATCAGAATGCACTGGAATCACTTGAACAATGTCAAAGGTCAAGAGGGGTAAAAAAAACTGCAATCAAGGACCTACATGTACCTTATATGGTGCCATTCAGAGTATCAACTGATGATTTATATAGCGCCGTAATCTTAATGCCGACGACATCAGTCGATGGCGCTTCTTGAAACCGTAATATTAGAAATGCGAATTATTCGATGGAGCAACGAGATCGAAATCCAATGGAAGTCAGAGAAAAGAGAAGAAGCCATGGATACGGATGATGGTCGATGGATGGAAGTTGAAGTGGGCAGCGAAGCCTTTTAAAGCCTTGGACGAGCAACTGAGAACTGAACAGAGAGAGAGAAAGAGACAGATAGACAGACAGACAGAGACAGAGAGCGACAGCTGTCCTGGTATGAGCCTGGTATGAGAAAATAACAGGAGTCACAGCGTCCATTGATCGATTGAAATGTTTTTAGGTAAGGCCTATAAGAGGGACTGGATCAGAGGTATACACGTAGGCGAATATTTAAACGTCGTACTTTATGAAGTGTAAATAAAATACAGCCCGTAAAAACAAAGTTTTTTACTATATCCATCTACTATCCTATAAAGTGTACTCTGAAAATAGTCCGCGTTCATTTTACAACATAGCGTCCGTTTAATGAGGCAGCGCACCCGTTTCTGTTGCGGCCAATGGCAACGCTGCGTTTCGGAAAAGGGGATTCTCTGATTCGAAAAGTTGAGTCCCCGATTCTATAAGCTAGCCTTTTTGGGTGGAGCTGAAATTTTGATAGAATGAAGTGTCTGCGAGGGCGAGTCTATCTGCCAAGTTTCAGGACGATTGAATGATTGTAAGTGATCGAATTAGTCGTCGCAAGATTTGACTTTTTAGCCTGTGGCTCAATCAAGATTCCCGCAAGTTAAAGTAGATGGATAATAAAATACAGCCCGTAAAAACAAAGTTTTTTACTATATCCATCTAGTATCCTATAATGCGTCTTATGAAGCAGTTACCTCTACAAATATATAGTCCGCGTTCATTTTACGACTGCGGCCAATCACAACGCTGGCCAATCACAACGCTTCGTATCGGAAAAGGGGATTCCCCGATTCGAAAAGTTTAGTCCCCGATTCTATAAGCTAGCCTTTTTTGGGGGAGCTGAAATTTTTATAGAATGAAGTGTGTGCGAGGGCCAGGGATGGGCAGTAATTTAATTGATGTAATTGAAATTACGTAATTTCAATTACAATTGTAATTGGTAATTTGTAATTTGTTGCTCTGGATCAATGTAATTTGTAATTTGTAATTGAATTACATTTTTTCATGTAATTTGTAATTTCAAATTACATCTGTAAAATCAAATTACTTTTTAAAAGTAAACTATAGACTCCACAACCAGAGCAGTTTTTAAAGCATCTTTTCCTTATCTTGATCACTATTATCATTATAGTATCTCTTATATAAACGATAGCAACACTTAATTCTTTGAATGCTTTCACAAAATTGGAGCCAATGTCAGAAATGGTACACAATTTTGTCATGTGTCAGACCGAGCTCATAACGTGTTACATAGATGAGTTGCGCTACTCCATCACACGCTCTTAGCATCCAACAAAACGTCTGCATGCTAATACAACTGAGCGTCGATCAAATGTACATGCATCGATCCAGTGACAGGTTACTCCCATGCAGGTCTAACTAATGAATCTTTAAAGCTATGTAACTGTTAAGATGTTATTTATACAATTTAATTCTGCACTTCCTTCATCTGCTCTGGTACTCAAACTCATTAGGCCTATAGTTTTGTAAGCCTGATTGTAAGGTCAAACATATGCCGATTATTGGACAAGTTGTTCGAACAGTTGCTACTTCTTACAGAAAATTAAATAAACTGTTTCAAACAGTGTAATACAAATAACAGTGGAAATAAAGCATGTGTTTCCTGACTGAATTTGCTGATCCCAACTATGCATGTAATTTGTAATTTGATGTAATTGAAATTACGTAATTTGTAATTTGTAATTTCAAACAAATTTCTAAAGTAATTTGTAATTTGTAATTCAATTACATTTTCCAAAGTAATTTGTAATTTGTAATTCAATTACATTTTACTGTGTAATTTTTTGCCCATCCCTGGCGAGGGCGAGTCTATATGCCAAGTTTCACGACGATTGAATGATTGTAAGTGATCGAACTAGTCGTCGCAAGATTTGACTTTTTAGCCTGTGGCTCAATCAAGCAAGCAAGCAAGATTCCCGCAAGTTAAACTAGATGGATAATAAAATACAGCCCGTAAAAACAAAGTTTTTACTATATCCATCTAGTATCCTATAACGTGTACTCTGAAAATAGTCCGCGTTCATTTTACAACATAGCACGCTTAACGAGGCAGCGCGCCCATTATTGTTGCAGCCAATCACAACGCTGGCCAATCACAACGCTCCGTATCGGAAAAGGGGATTCCCCGATTCGAAAAGTTTAGTCCCCGATTCTATAAGCTAGCCTTTTGGGGGAGCTGAAATTTTGATAGAATGAAGTGTGTGCGAGGGCGAGTCTATATGCCAAGTTTCACGACGATTGAATGATTGTAAGTGATCGAACTAGTCGTCGCAAGATTTGACTTTTTAGCCTGTGGCTCAAGCAAGCAAGCAAGCAAGCAATCAATCAAGATTCCCGCAAGTTAAACTAGATGGATAAAAGAACCAATAGTAAAACAAAGTTTTTTACTATATCCATCTAGTATCCTATAATCCGTCATATTAAGCAGTTACCTCTACAAATATATAGTCCGCGTTCATTTTACAACATAGCGTCCGTTTAATCAAGCACCGCACCCGTTTCTGTTGCAGCCAATGGCAACGCTGGCCAATCACAACGCTGCGTGTCGGAAAAGGGGATTCCCCGATTCGAAAAGTTGAGTCCTCGATTCTATAAGCTAGCCTTTTTTGGGGGAGCTGAAATTTTGATAGAATGAAGTGTGTGCGAGGGCGAGTCTGTCTGCCAAGTTTCACGACGATTGAATGATTGTAAGTGATCGAACTAGTCGTCGCAAGATTTGACTTTTTAGCCTGTGGCTCAAGCAAGCAATCAAGCAAGATTGCAAGATTGCAAGCAAGCAAGATTCCCGCAAGTTAAACTAGATGGATAAAAAGAGCTGTAATATGGTAAACTAATATTTGTCGACGGCAACGGCCAATGTTGTCATAAGCTGTCTTTAAACTCTGGATACACAGTTGCACACACACACACACACACACACACACACACACACACACACACACACACACACACACACACACACACACACACACACACACACACACACACACACACACACACACACACACACACACACACACACACACACACACACACACACACACACACACACACACACACACACACACACACACACACACACACACACACACACACACACACACACACACACACACACACACACACACACACACACACACACACACACACACACACACACACACACACACACACACACACACACACACACACACACACACACACACACACACACACACATACATACACACACACAGCCGTCTTTCATTTAGGTTTCATTTGCAGCAGCGATGACATCAGACGAGATGCAATTGCTATAGCAGGTATTTGGCACTCTTTCTTACAGAGTCCACGCACCCAGGGCATGTGTCTGATGTATAGACTCAGACTGCTGCCAGTGGATAGGGAGAACCATGTTGTCTCTAAATATACTGAGCTTAATACTGGGTCTTCAACCCAAAGCGACTCAACGATGTCTCGACCCTCGTTTTGCACAATCACCTAATGTGGAAGCGCATTAAGAACCTATTACGACTATTATCCCTTCATTTATATAGCGTCCATTCCTGGCTTCATTCCAACAACGACTGTTCAAAGAGATCCACTGTCTTCGGGAAGAGGTTCTTCTGAGGAGCATTTCTGAATCGCACCCAAGTCTCCATCTGGCGACAGATTGGAAGACAACAGTTCATGCAGCGCATTTATTTACCTCGGAATTCAGAACAGCACTACAGCTATTATGACTATCCATCGATCGGATCTAGACAATTGTGTCTTCGAACAGTCTGCAAAATGTCTACAGCTTTCTTTGGGACAGAGCTAGATGTACATCAGATGCGTTAGAAGACTTAAGAGACAAAGCGATGGATTTCAATCACAGGCAAAACTCTCTATAGAATTCATGAGGGAATGAATGGATGAATTAATTAATGAGTGAATGAGTGAATGAATGAATAAATGAATGGATGAATGAATAAATGAATGAGTGAATGAATGAATAAATGAATGAGTGAATGAATGAATGAGTGAATGAGTGAATGAGTGAATGAATGAATAAATGAATGAGTGAATGAATGAATGAGTGAATGAGTGAATGAGAGAATGAATTAATTAATGAGTGAGTGAATGAATGAATGAATGAATTGATTGGTTCTTTTATTTATTATTTTGAGAAGAGGTTTTCTCAAATCGAATGCACAAAAAGATTTCGTCTGATTTTTATCTGCATTGCAAAGAAACAGAAAAGTTCGTTTTCTTATTTTTTATTTTTCGTCCTCTTTTCTGCGTTCATCGACAGACCAAAGCAGACCGGAAGCACTTAGAACAATTGGCGATTGTCCTCTGATGATCGCTGCTCAACCTGTGAGCAGACAGAATGTCACCGGAAGAGGAACGACCACCAGATACGGTTGACTGACCAGACGATCAAAAGCACTCAGTTCCGTTGTTCTGCGATAGAATCCGAAGCAGCGCGGAAGATGACCGAGATGCTGACACGGATGGATGGTTCGTCTTCGGCTGCTGCTGGTGGTGGTGATGAATTCGTATGATGATGGAGCAGGAGGTCGACAGCCGACAAGTCCAGCAGCGTCTGGCTGGAATCGAATTGTATGGCTGTGCAGGTGCCCTGCGAAGAGAGCGCGGCGGTCGGCCATTGGTTTAGCAGAGCAGCAGTGGATAGCAGCAGCAGCAGCAGCAGCAGCAGCAGCAGCAGGTGGTCGGGGTCCAGTGATGGCGGCGGTGGTGCAGAGGGTCTGCAGCTGAATCGTCGCTCGTCTCAGTTCCTCTGAGACCGCTCTGAGGCCATGACCAGGCACCGGAAGTCGCCAGAGGGACGATGAGACGGATGGATGCTTCGAAGGACAGTTTGCGAAATATGGAGGACCCAGGATGAGAGGACGATGATGACAGGAGAGGAGCGTCTTCTCTTGTGATCTGCACTGATTAAAAGCCGAGCTGTCTGTGGTGCCAACGACAGGTGGTTTCAGAAGTGGTGGAGGTGATGACGATGACGGCGGTGGTATTGTCAGCTGGATCAAAGTGGAAACGGTGTCAGTGTGTGGGTTGAGAGAAGAAGGCAGAATGAACGGCCAATCGGTTGCCACAGTCAACAGAAGAGGCAATCGCAGTTCAACCGATTCATCTCCATTTCCACCTCTCAACCAACGACGACCAATCACCGTTTCCTCTCGATGTCCAGTCCAATTGGTGGTCTGCAGAAGGTCAGCCACATTCCTCGTCTGGCAGAGAAAGACTCCTCCATCCGCTGAGATACGATGGAAGCCATTCCTCCATTCCTTGTCTCCTACAGAACTCCACGCCATCTTTCCATCTCTTACGTCATCAATCGCTGTCCTATAAACAGCGCAGTGATTTGCTGCTGAGAAGACGGGGTTCGAATCCTCCTCCACCACAGTCGTCGTCCCATCGAGACAGCTGCTGACCTTGTGAGGGACAGGTGAAGGTCGTCTGAAGATCAAAGGGTCATTTGGTCCGATCGCCTGAAAGCAATCGGTTCCATCAGAGGGCGCTCTATCAACCACAAACAGTAGATCTTCTTCCTTCTTCTTCCTCTTCATCCGCCTATGTCGTAGTCGCTTCCAACCAGTCACGTGATTAGTCGTCATCGTCTGATTGGATTTTCTCTGACTGGATGCCCTTCCTCCTCCTCCTCTTCCTCCTCCTCCCAATCCTAAGCTGCTTTTCACAGGCGACATTTCTTCTTCCCCTGCCATTGGCCAGATGCCATAAGTCTTCTTACGCAGTCGAGGATTAGGCGAAAGTTGGTTTTCTCGGCGGTCACCCATCTGTCCAGAAACATCTCCAAATGTCGATCTGTGGTACTTGTCTTCTAGATTTCGATGGCACGTTTCCTGCCATTTCCGTCGACGATGTCTCTCGAAGTCAAAGTCCACTTTCCGAAGCTTAGCCACCAATTCCCCATTTCTACAGTTCTGGAGATTCGTCCAGCATCTGTTTTTTGTATACATTGTACGACCTGTACTCGATGCAAAAGACTCCGACAAGCTGTTCTCTGCTGTATTCTGACGATGCTTTCTGCATTTCGTCGCGACATGAGGCGATTGCAATGCCTCTGTTCTGTTGAAGTTGCTTGCTTCAAGAGTGGAGAACGTCGACCAATATTTGAGGTTCGTACCTCGATGATAATAATCCATAAGACTGCTGGCGTCTGGTTGACACTGAAGACGGTTGAGCTTCTGAGGAACCTGGTCAACCCTTCCACCGTTCATCCAACTGGATCTCTTCCATATCATCGGTCTATTCACTGATATCTCCGGTTGTCCTCTTGTCCGACGGAGTCTCTTCCTCCTTAGTTTCCTTCGATTTGTCTTAGATCGGTCATCTTTAGAATCGTTCGTCTTTCTTCCTGATTTCTCGCTTTGTTTTCCGTCGATTCTTTTGTCTTTCGGAATCGGATGGAATCGTTTTATGCAGAGATTCCCAGAAGGATCTCTTCCACTTTCGTTACATTGAACTTCGGTCATTTTGTCGCAGTTTCTTCTTCTCTTTCTCTTCGCTGAATTCGTCGTTTCGCGTTCTTCGTTTCTTATTCCTGATGACGACGCCAGGAGTGAATTGCCAGCCTCTGCAACCGGAAATGCCGTCTCTGCGGATGACTCGGGTTCTCTGTTCGCTTCTGCGTAGCATCCGTCAAAAAACAGCGGATGAGAGTGGATGAAGGAAGAGGAAGAGAAGGAAGAGAAGGAAGAGGAGACGGAAGTGGGATGGTAGAGCGTTGTACAGACTTTCTCAGTGTCCATTCCAAGCAGCGTTTCACTCGTTCGTTTGGTCGACTGATTCTGTCTCCATTCGTTCTCTCTCTGTTGTGAGTCTGGAATCTCTTCTCTTGAGAATGTCTGCGACTGAGGAGGGGGCGGTGATGATGATGCTGATGGTTCCATGTATTTGGCTTTGGAAATAATGGCTCTACAAAACAAGAAACCAGAAGCATCGGATTAGAATAGAAATGTCATTAATGTTCACATTGTTTAATTTCAGCCGAATGATCTCTGGCTGAACAATTTCTCCACCGGATGCTCCCAAATTCGCATCATCACCTGATGCTGTTTCTGCTGTTGAAGCGAATGTCGGAACGAGGCGGCAGATGTGATAGAAATAAGAGAGTAACAATTTTAAACAGTTTTTCCTTTCAAACAGACGTCGTCGATTAGATCCACAATGACCAACATTATATTCCTAGATGATCGATAGATGGCGCCTAGCGTTCACTCTCCAATTTCCTGCAAATCTTTTCCAAGAAACACAGCTGCTCCAGTCTTTCCGTTTAAGAAGGTAAACAAGGCAATCGCTCCAACTGACCAACGAAGAATTAATCTCTAGCGAAACCTAATATACACGTTCAAGAAATCACTATAATAAATAAATAAAATTTGATGATGATGATGATGATGATGATGATGATGATGATGATGATGATGATGATGATGATGATGATGATGATGATGATGATGATGATGATGATGATGATGATGATGATGATGATGATGATGATGATGATGATGATGATGATGATGATGATGATGATGATGATGATGATAGTAATAATAAGGATGGCGCTGCTAGTGATGATTATAATAATAATAATAGTAATAATAATAATAATAATAAATAGTAAAAAATAGTAATAAAAGAATAAAAAATAAAACAAAATAAAAATAGTAATAATGAATAATAAAAATTATTATTATGCATTTATTAAGCGCCACTATCTAATGACGAAGCATCGATGAAGCTGAGCAACTGTAAGTGAAGGACTTGCTCAAGATTCCACCTACACAGTAACCGTCTCAGGGAGGAGGATTGAACCCGTACTCTCCTCGTAACAAGGCGAGCGCTTTAACCAGTCTTATTATTATTATCCAATGTCGAAGCATCAATCGATGGCGCTGAGCAATTGTGAGTGAAGGACTTGCTTAGAGGTCCCTACACAGTAACCGTCTGAGGGAAGGAGGCTCGAACCCGTACTCTCCATGTTACACTCACGGACCGCTCATCCAGTCACCCATCGTGCCCCACGTTAACTTTATCTCCTACAGCAGTGCTTCCCAAACTTTTCAGTGTCACGGACCGGCAGAATTAACTTTTCAGTGTCACGGACCGGCAGGAATTTTTCCACTGCAGGAGGACCAGTGCCCAATTTATTAATTATTTCTGTTTTTCGATCACCTAGAACAGGTTCCTCAAAAATGTATTAAAATTGATTAAAATGCATGTTTAGCCAATTCAATTGCTCTATTGCCCTTTAACTTATAGCCTAATAAGTGTTTTTTGTTATGACTTTTAAAAATATAATAGTCATTTCTTGATTCCGAGACAATTTGACCAGTTTCTTGACTCACTCTGCGGACCGGCAACGGAGGTCTCGCAGACCGGTGCCGGTCCGCGGACCACCACTTTGGGAAGCACTGTCCTACAGTCTTGATTTTCTTGAAGCCTCTTTCCTACCAATGACGGAACATAAGGAACAGTTTACGAGTACATTTATCACAAAGACGCCGAGACAGAGAAACATGGGGCGGCATCGGTAGCCATGGAAACGCGATCTGAGAGTTATGATAATCTATGGACAAAACTGACCACGATATCAATGGACAGCAGTCGAGGTCAAGAGGTCAGCCAAACGATTATAGGAAATGTCGTTCATGGCCTGGAAGGAAAGACTGAACAATGGATATGATGGTAGAGTTACAAAGCGCCAGAGACAAACAGACAGACAAACAGAGATAGAGAGTCAGAGAGAGAGGCAGACAGACAGACAGATCGACAGACACAGATAGACAGCCATATGGAAAGAGAGTGACAGAGATAGACAGACACACAGACACAGAGAGAGAGAGAGAGAGAGAGAGAGAGAGAGAGAGAGAGAGAGAGAGAGAGAGAGAGAGAGAGAGAGAGACGGAAGACAGTCTGGTGCGTTATGATTGGATGCTATTTCAAGCGCCGATGATCGATGACCATCGACAGAATTAGCCAATCAGATGGAAGAGAGAGAATCTCAGTCGGTCAGATCGTAAGTGGTGGAAGGCTGGGGGGAGGGTGTTCGTTCGATCCCAGACTTAAACAACCCTCCATCTACTCACCCTACTTACCTTCTTACAAGTATTAGTCTGAATGGAAATGAACTTTATATATCGCATTTAAAGTGGAATGCAATGGAAAGACTGAGTTGATTTGAGGAACTGCAGCTTGATTGTAGAAGTCAAATTGGATGAATGTCCGTCTGTCTGTGCGTTTGTCTATCTGTTCAATGACTAATTAACCAAATGGTTAATTAGAAACACGTGAATTTGTGTAGCGCCGCCGTCAGACGATGACTGGCATAATCTACTTACTCGGCTCTTTCGTTGGCGAACTCGAGCAATCGTTTGACCTCTCGGTCACCTTTCGCCCTTGACCTTCTTTGTCTGTTCCAAATCTGCCGGCGAACTTCGCGTGTCTTTAAGTCTTTGAGGCGCTGAACAGAACGAGGTCAGACGGAGGTCATGCGATGCCAAATCAAACCCCTTTTGGCCTCTGTTGTCCTAAACCTATCAGCCCAACCGATTCAATGATCCATGCATCAATGCACTCAACGCAGCCAACAGGAAAGAGAAGAAGACAGAAAACACAGAGGCAGACAGAGGCAGAAACACGCAAACAGAGACTGAGAGACATGGACGTACATAGACATATTTTGAGAGAGACCAAGACGGAGATATAGACGGACACAGAGAGGGAGAGGGAGAAAGGAAGAGAGCGACAGAACAAGTGATCCATTGACGACAAAAGGCTTCAATCGCCAGATCATGATCATGATCATGATCATGATCAGCATCATCATCATCGACAGCATCGCACGATTTCGTTCTGCCTCTCTGCCCCTCTCTCTGCCTCTGTCTCTCTCTGTCTATCTCTTTCTGTCTCTATCTGAGTCTCTCTTTCTCTCTCTCAGTCACAAACGCAAACACACACACACACACACACACACACACACACACACACACACACACACACACACACACACACACACACACACACACACACACACACACACACACACACACACACACACACATGCACGCACACCTCGGTCCATATACGCAACTTACCTAGCGCCTTTAAGACCCCAATGCAATGCATACGATGGTTACCATAACCCTAGATCAAACGATGTAACCGTTTTCTACCCTACAGAAAAAGCGACGTCTGTCAAAACTTGTCTTAAATTGTGATCAGTCCGAAAAGCCGGTTAAGAAGCGAGTTTGGTTGAACACTCTGAGGAGGTAGGGAGGGAGGAAGGAAGGGAGTGAGTGAGGGAGTGAGGGATGGAGGGAGGGAGGCAGGGGCACCCACCTGTCTATGCGCGTGGTCGTAGGACTGCAGGTGGTTGTCGAACTCCCGTTGTCTCTTGTACTGTTTGTTGCACGACGAACAAAAGTAATTGGACCTCAGCTGAACGAGACCAGCGCCATCCTCCTCCTCCTTCTCCTCCTCCTCCTCCTCCGCTGTCTCCGGCTGATGCGGATGCGGCTGCTGATGCTGTGAATGCGGATGCTGCAGGATAGAAGGCACGACACACAGATGTACAGGGAGACAGAAAAGACGGACATAGGAGCAGACAGCGGAAGAGAGAAAGAGATGTACACACAGAGAAATAGGTAGGGCGATAGGCAGAGGGACGGACAGAGAGACAGAGACAGAGGGAGATGTACAGTCAGACCGACAGGAAGAGAGACAGGAGATAGAGCTAAAGGCATGTGCGCAGTGGTAGACAGAGGACGAGGCAGAGAGAGAGAGAGAGAGAGAGAGAGAGAGAGAGAGAGAGAGAGAGAGAGAGAGAGAGAGAGAAAACCGCACAGATATATGAAGAGCGAGAGGAAATGAATGAATGAATGAAAGAAAGGAAGAAATGAATGAACGAGTAACAAGCAGATTGTCTCTCTCTTTCTCTCTCAGTCTCTTTTTCTCTCTGCCTCTCTCTGTCTGTCTCGCTCTGTCTCTCTCCTTCGAACTCTATTCATATCCCTTCCTTCCTCTCTTCCGTCCATCCTTTGGTATCTGTGTGTGTGTGGAGGGGCGAGTGTTAATCCGCGAGGCGCGTGGTCAGTCGGTGGTCAGTCGGTGGTCAGTGGTTGGTCGATGATATATATCTGGCTAGTGGACATCGTCCAGCAGCTGGACTCCTTCGATCACGACGACCACCGACACAATGGACCTTGTTAATCGCACACAATGCCACCAACATCCGTTGAACAATCTATGTGCTCTCCTCCTAAAGAAATCCATCCTCCTCCTTCTCCACCTCTTCCTCCTCCTCTTCCTCCTCCTCTGCCTCCCTGCTGCTGCTGCTGCATCAGAAGGCATCACTTGCTCAGCATCACTCGGTATCCGTTGCCGTCGTCGATGCATTAGATTCTATTCATTGCGTCGTCGTCGTCGGCTGACAAAGCGACGTCCGTCCGTCCGTCCGTCCGTCCGTCCGTCCTTCCGTCCGTCCGTCCTTCCGTCCGTCCGTCCGTCCGTCCTTCCGTCCGTCCGTCCGTCCGTCCTTCCGTCCGTCCGTCCGTCGCACTTGACGCAGCGCTATTCATCCGTTCCATTCTTCGTTCGACGACAAAGTATACTCAGCCGATGAGAAGAGAAGAAGAAGAAAGCGACTTCGTGCTTCAGCCGCTGGTCTCAACCGCTGGTGGATTAGACACACAAGTAAACAACGGAACGATGAAAGGAAACAGATTCACGCTGCTGCTGCTGCTGCTGTTGCTGCTGCTGCTGCTTCTGCTGTTGCTGTCGATGCGGTTCTCTGTCTGTCTGCGCTGAGGTGACGCGGTCGACGTTTGTAGAAGGACGTCGACTAAGTTGCTCAACACTTCTGCCTAGAATAACTGCGCTTTGCTATTATGTAAAGGCGCTATATAAATAAATCAACAATGAAAAACTGGTTGCATTAAAGAGGAAAGAGACATAGTTAATAGGTCAATTAATAGGTCAATTAATAGGTCAATTAATATTTCAATTAATAGGTCAATTAATAAGGTCAGTTTAGGTCGACTTCATGCATCATCTATTTAGGTCATTCAGTTGAATCTTTAGTATGTTATTTGAGTCTTTCGCTGCGGTTAGCTTTGTTTAAATCATTTAACCACGATAGTAGAGAGCTTAGTACCAGTATCAGTCCAAAGTTCAGTTCAAAGGTAAAATGACGTCATCCAGCTAAAACCGACTACCATTATGAATATCAGTTTTCTATTATTGCCTTGAAACTGGCTACCACTATCAGCCTCAATAGATAAGAAGTATCAAAGGTCGCTCTTTTTAGGCACTAGCTTGGCTGTATTGCAAAAACAACGCAATTTGAGCCAAACAGCGCGCTAAACCTAATTCAGTCCTTCTTTCTATAAATCGCTAAGGTAGGCTGTACTTGCTCAATAATCATTGAGAAATGTACAGTCTTCAGGCTTGGTAGGAGTGGCGGTTGTAGGCTAGTTTCAAGGCAATAATAGAAAACTGATATTCATAATGGTAGTCGGTTTTAGCTGGATGACGTCATTTTACCTTTGAACTGAACTTTGGACTGATACCGATAATGGTAGTGTAAAGGGGGCGGGGCTAAAACTGATACCAGTACTGGTAATAAGCTATCTACTCACGATTTAACCTCTTAACTCAGTAGTTGAGTCTCTTAACCCGGTTCTGGCTTTCTACTTTCAATATTGAAACTGGAAGAACCGTTTAATTCATTAGTTCAGTCTGTTGGATCTCGTTGGCTTAGTTTAAATGGTTAAACTATAGTTGTTGAACGTATCCGGCAGCCAACGGATAAGTCATGTCTGACCTGATTCGTCAGAGTTGAACTGCCAGCTGTCAGCGAAGATGACGTCTTCTTCAACCGATCTGACGTCATGAGGACGTTCGAAAAAGCGCCACCTGTCCATTCAACGAGAACAGAAGTGATCAACGCTACAGGTCGAAATAGGAAGAGATATGCTTTGCAGTCGAGTCTAAGGTAGCGAGAGAGAGACAGACAGAAAGCGAGAGAGACAGACAGACAGAAAGAGAGACAGAGAGACAGACAGAGAGACAGAAAGGCAGAGAGACAGACAGAGATAAACAGACATGTGGCGAAAAGAATCCCACGTAATAGAGAAGAAACCTCTTTCCAATCGATCTAATTGATCAATTGCAGCAATCTCCCTCCTCCCGTGGACACACCGGGTCCCTTCCTCCCTTCGAAGGCCCCGGAATCAATAGAGCGTTTCACGACGATCATTAATCAAAATGGCAGACTTCAGTCAAACCCTCCATCAATCAGAAACAATCATTTCGATCATCAATCAAAAACGGAATGACGTCAGCAGCAGACGACTCATTACGGAGGGATCATTCGACATTCAATCAACGAAATCAGAAGAATTATGGACGGAAGTGCCATCTATTGTCAGATGAATCAAAACGGAGACATACGGTTAAGCCTAGAACCAACATCCGCCTATTCAAACGCAGATTGCGTTCCATATATAATTATGATTGATTACGGTACGACTTGATAAAACTGTATGTGCTATATTAACTAATTAAGAGTTGTTAAAGATTAAAAGTATAGTATTATAATGGCGCTATAGAAGAGTTACATGGAGATACATAAATAGTTTGCCACCCACATTGCCTGCCATTCTCCCTTGGTATTAGCAATATGTGTGTTTCATCAACGACACAGAATGTGTGTCATATCAGTTGAAGTTATCATCTCTATATCCGGCCGAAGCGATCCATCTTCCGACATTTTCGGTCGGTTTTGCCAGATTAGTTTGCACCCGTGATTTGAACCCGGATATACCACGTTACCAAACCAAGCGGCGGAAATCTACATAAGCCCGCGCAAACCCAGATCACGTCATTCTTGTGCGAACCATGGCCTACTGGAATCGTTGTGTGGTTTATTTTTTCTCTAACTTCCGGTATGAGAGTGAATTCTTATTTTTATGTTCATTATGACTTCATTGCTTTATTTTTATTATCTTGATTTGATTAATCTATCGCTAAAATTTATTGCTTACATGAAATTACTTTTATCGAGTGATCGAGTGTATAAAAATGTTTCATTCATACGAGAGTTAGTTCCAGTAAGTCTACCGACTTATTCTCGTAGAGGAATCTTGATGATGACCATTAGGGGAGGGGGGCTGATAGCGCATTGGATAACACACTGGCATAGAGAGCGAGAGGTACCGAGATCGAATCCCCTAGGGCCTAGGCGGACATGCTTTGTATACTTTGCTATTAGCACCGTGTATTGCAGGCTGTCTGTTCTGTTTGTAGTTACGATTTATGTCTTCTGTCATTTGTGTTCTTGTGAATTGTTTCAATTGCATAACTGTACACTGTAACCGGTTGCTGTTTGTCCAACCGGATTGTTTCAATAAAGAATATTATATATATAAGTAACCTCATTATAGTATAATAACATAATTATTCAGTCTGCCACTTGCATAATATAAGACGAATGGGTGACCCTACTATTCTCGTGACTTGTTCCCTTTAGGGTTTTCTATTCCCATTGTTTCTCAACCAGTGAACATATGATTGTACTTATAAAACTTGTTATACGTTTGTTGAACACAATTAAAAAAACTTATGGTTATGGTTGTGGAAAGACAATATAAGGGGAGATCTTGTTGGTGTTCTTCTTCTTTTCATTCTTGTGCTTCTTTTTTCTTTTTTCCTCTTCTCCTCCTCCTCCTCCTCTTTCTTCTTCTGTTTCTTCTTCTCCTCCTCCTCCTCCTTCTCCTCCTCCTTCACCTCTTCCTTCATCGATCGCGTTCTTTTTAAAATAGACCAACGCATTCTGAAACGATTGTTTTAACTATATTCTGCAGGAGACATTCCAACCGTTTCTTTACAGCACAACAACCTATTTCCTTCATAATTTCTTCTCCTCTTCATTCTCCTTTCTTGATCCTATTTTCCTTCCTCTTTCTCTTCCTCCTCTTCATCCTCTTCCTTCTCCTCTTCTTCCTATTCCTCCTCCTCGTCTGTCTCCAATCCTCCGGTAATTCGTAAACTCAGCCACAGAATCCGGTCGATTCCTATTCTTATTTGCCGAGTTTTAATCGGTTGAAATTCGCCTCATGCATATTCAGCAGAAATCTCTTGCGGACGGGTACTTTAAGGGGTCTGAAGAGGATGAAAATATTTCATGGTAATAGACGCAACCTGTGTTACTTCAGTCAATTCTAAACGCTGCCGCCCGCCTCATAGGGGACATTTCAAAGTTGACCATATCTCCTATTTTATCCGTGACTCCCTTCACTGACTCCCCATCCGCCAGCGCATCCAATTCAAGGTCTGTTCCCTCATACGAAGCTGCCTTGCTGGCTCTGCTCCTCACTATCTTAGGGCCTTTTGCACCCCAGTATCTTCTCTGCACAGTCGTTCCTCCCTTCGGTCCTCGGCCCGTGGTTACTTGGTTGTCCCGCGGGTGCGTACTTCTACGGCCCAGTCTAGGAGTTTCGCTATTGTTGGTCCCAATAGCTGGAACCAGTTACCTCAGTCCCTCAGGACTGACCTTTTTTCTATTTCTTTTGACCAGTTCCGCAAGCCCCTGAAAACCTCTCTTTACCAGTGAAGACTGGCCCGGGTCGGGAGCACATCTGTTTTTGAGTGGCGCTATATAAATGCTTGATTACGATTACCCACTGCAACAGGCTGGCAACACCATAATTATCGCAACCTCTAAAATTAGATGGATCTCTCAAATCATCTTAGTCCAATACGTCCGATAGAGTCAAAGGTCCAATAGGCAGTGTGATTTTCGTTAACGATAACGATAACGAAAATGTTCGTTAACGAAAATAAAATGACTTCGTTAACGATAACTATAACTATAACTAAAAAATATCATTAACTATAACTATAACTATAACGAAAATAACACTAACGAAAATTCATCTTTATTTTCGTTAATAGAAAAAATAAAAATAGGAAGTGCAATATGGACGATTCGACATAAATGAGAACGAAAAATGCGAAATTTTTATTGTGAAATTTGTCAGTTACTTTGGAAACTCGTGTATTCATGAAGCTGACTGTACCCATGCTTCAAAGGTTTTCATAGCTCTGAGTAAATTGTGAAACAGCGTATTAATACGCACAATTTTGCTTATAGACTTAATTATTGTAACTAAGTAGTAACTAAAATTAACTAAAATAAAAATCCATTAACTATAACTATAACTATAACTAAAAAATAATACTAACTATAACTATAACTATAACTAAAATAAAAATCATTAACTATAACTATAACTATAACTAAAATAAAATCTGTAAGGAAAATCACACTGCCAATAGGTACAATAAGCATAATAAGTCCAGTTGGTTCAGTAAGTTCAATTGGCTCAATAGGCTCAATAGGTCCAATAGTTCCAATAGTTCCAATAGCTTCAGGCGGCGTCTCGTCATAACGCTTTGGGTCCATTCTGTTGAACTGTCTTTCTCTTTTCTTAACCCTCTGCGAAATAAGTTTCCGTCTAATAACTTTTCATTAATGAATTCGGAAATCGTTATCAAATCGCACCTAAAACACAAGAACCGCTGACGTCATCATCTTCTGAGCTCATGGTCATGACGTAGCGATGGCGTCGTCATTTGTATAACGCTGGTTTTCTTAATAGACAAATGAAGGCCTACTAATTTTGGGAATCACTGGGGATAGGTGTCTATCTTTCTCTCTCTTTGTCTGTCTCTGACTGTCTCTGTCTCTCTATCTTTGTCTCTGTCTTTGTCGCTTTCTCTTCTTCTCCCTCTGTCTCTCTGTTTCTCTCCTTCTCCCTCCTCATCTCTCTCTCTCTCTCTCTCTCTCTCTCTCTCTCTCTCTCTCTCTCTCTCTCTCTCTCTACGTTTCTGCCTGTCTGCCTGTCTGTCTCTGTCTCTGTCTGTGTCCTTCCTTCTCCCCCACCTCTCTCTCTCCGTCTCTGTCTGTCTGTCTGTCTCTCTCTGTCTGCTGTCGGTGTGTTATTACCGTCGACGCTTTCCTGTTCCTTGTTCTTAACTGAGATCATTTTGTCAACCGTCAGACAATTCCACAATCAATCTCTTCACTCCACAGCTGCTCAGCCACGAACCAACTCAACCGAGAAATTACTGCGGACTTTTTACACAAATCTAATGACAGACAAGCAGAAAGACGCCCAAACAAACAGGCAGACTGTCTGTCTGTCTCCCAGTCTGTCTGTCTGTCTGCCTGTCTGTCTGTCTGTTTGTGTCTGTCTGTCTGTCTGCCTGTCTGCCTGTCTGTCTGTCTGTCTGTCTGCCTGCCTGTCTGTCTGTCTGTTTGTGTCTGTCTGTCTGCCTGTCTGCCTGTCTGCCTGTCTGCCTGTCTGTCTGTCTGTCTGTCTGTCTGTCTGCCTGTCTGTCTGTCTCTCTGTTTGTGTCTGTCTGTCTGTCTGTCTGTCTGTCTGCCTGTCTGCCTGTCTGTCTGTCTGTCAGTCTGTCTGCCTGCCTGTCTGCCTGTCTGCCTGTCTGTCTGTCTGTCTGCCTGTCTGCCTGTCTGTCTGTCTGTCTGCCTGTTCTAATGCGTGATGCCAAAGCGAGAGAAATACGAAGGGCGGCGAAGAGGAAGATGGAAGAGCGAAACAATTGAACCGCTGACCGAGTGAGAAAGGAAGGAAGGAAGGAAGGAAGGAAGGAAGGAAGGAAGGAAGGAAGGAAGGAAGGAAGGAAGGAAGGAAGGAAGGAAGGAAGGAAGGAAGGAAGGAAGGAAGGAAGGAAGGAAGGAAGGAAGGAAGGAAGGAAGGAAGGAAGGAAGGAAGGAAGGAAGGAAGGAAGGAAGGAAGGAAGGAAGGAAGGAAGGAAGGAAGGAAGGAAGGAAGGAAGGACCGCCTCTGCAAGGAAGTCAGCCACCGTGAAATTAATTCGTTCTTTTCGTGTTGAAACATTTCCTCTCGTCCTCCTCCTCCTCCTCCTCTTCCTCCTCCTTCTCCTCCACTTCCCTCTCCTCCTCCTCCTCCTTCTCTTCCTCCTCGGCCATTCCATAGATCATGTGCGTGGAATATGGATGGCAGAAGCAGTCATGCGCGACGGGCAACGGTTCTCTGCTCGCCTCCACCAGACACAGACAGACAATACCTCCCAGATATATTGGCGATACATAATGAGGGAGGAGGAGGAGGAGGAGGAGGAGGGCGAGGAGGAAGAGAGGAGGAAGAGGAGGAGGAACAGGAGGAAGAAGAGAGAAGGAGGAGGAGGAAGAGAGGAGGAAGAGGAGGAGGAAGAGGAGGAAGAAGAGAGAAGGAGGAGGAGGAAGAGGAGGAAGAAGAGAGAAGAAGGAGGAGGACGAGGAGAAGGAGGTGGAGGAGGAGGTGGAGTAGGAGAGAGGCCGATACATAGATGTATGTGGACTAAATGGAGAGTCGTCTGAGAGAGGAGACGTCACGAGAGAAAGGGATTCCGATAATAGATCGTCGCTAGACAAGACGCAATCATACACACAGATACACGCATACAAGTATACACACTAACACAAACACATGCACACACACTCACACACACACGCATATAAGTATGCATACACTTGCACCTACAATGCATGCGTATTATGTGCCTCTGAGTATACGACTCCTCGAAGGGGCTCTGCTGGCGCTATATAATTCTCAGAATGAGTGACTGAATGTACACCCATCCACAGACACCTACACATATCCGCCAACCAGGGGCGCAACCACGGTCCAGAAGTTGGGGGGACCTACTAGAATGTCTGAATGGGGGGGTGGAATTGCGAGCGCGAAGGCGCGAAGCTGCGATTGCCGAAGGCAAGAAGCCCCTAACGACTAGGGGGTATGGGGGAGCGTCGTAAGCTCCCCATCGCAATTTTGAGCATTTGATACCAAATGGAGTACATTTTGGGCGCCAATTTACCTCAAATTTTTCACCGATGATTTCGATGTAAAAGTACCTAAACCATCTAAATCTATGAAAAAATATGACTTTATTATTATAAATAAACTGAGATTTTAGGTTTTAGAAGAACACCACTCGCAGTCGCAGCATTAAAAACTGAAATGTCCTCCTAGGCTTCTACCGCGAGCCTTAGTCGAATTTTAAAATCGAGATAAGTAGTCCCTAAAGTTTTAGAGTGAAATTATACAGCAACATTCTGCACTGAATTCTTACAGACTCAATTGAGTTTAGCGGCTTTAGCCTTACCCTGTATTTTATCGGCCAGGTCCAGTGATTTGTTAGGGAACGGACCTACTAGAACGTCCGAGTGGGGGGGGGGAATTGCGAGTGCGGAAGGCACACAGCCGCGAATGACGAAGGCAAGAAGCCACTATATATAAACGACTATAGGTAGTCTACGGGGGAGCGTCGTAAGCTCCACCATCGGGGTCTGGGGCTCCGCCCCAGAAGCCAACGCAATTTTGAACATTTGATACCAAATGGAGTGCATTTTGGGCTCTTGTTTACCTCAAAATTTTCAACAGTTGGGGGGGACGGTCCCAAGCTTTTCGAAAGTTGGGGGGGGGACGCGACCCACGGGTCCCATAGGGTGGTTGCGCCTATGCCGCCAACAGGGACAATGTGAGCAGAGTATACATTTGCCTCCATGGAGGATAAGGAGGAAGAGGAGAAGGAGGAAGAGGAGGAGGAGGAGGAAGAGGAGGAGGAGGAGGAAGAGGAGGAGGAGGAGGAGGAAGAGGAGGAGGAGGAGGAGGAAGAGGAGGAGGAGATCGATGATCCTCCGATTGAAACATCTGTGCAGGTTGTGGCGCTATATAAATCGACACATACAATGCAATGAGACATAGGTACTGTACTAGCCATTCGAGAACAACGTGCCTCCCCCATAATTTTTGCAATCCTGAGGGATCATCATATGTACCTCGGGAGAAAAATAATAATAATAGATGGCTCTGGATGTTCAAATACATGTAGCTCCTTTTGCAGCGAACAAAGGCTCAACATGTTTCAGTGACGTCATCAGTCGTGCTGTTGATATCGTGTCTGTGTTCTTTTGAGTTTAGAATTAGATGAATGTTCAGTATGAACGGAGACATTTCTCTTCAATCAGTGGCGTCTAACCCCCCCCAAACCTCACCTGGAATGGGAGAACAAACCCTCCCATCCACTCTGACCGACTTATATATAAGAGACTCGGTAGCCCGACAAAAGCGCGCAGGACGAATGCGCGCAACGACAAAAGCGCGCAGGACAAATGCGCGCCGACGAAAGCGCGTAGAAAAATAATTTAGCAATTTTCAAAACTGCACATAAAATGTTACCAAGTCATCAGGATAATTTATCACTTTAGCGTTTTTTATTATGTTCGCATTATAGGCTAACATATCGTTTCATAGTTTTATATAAATGGCATTTTAATACCAATGTCCATGAAAACTGCCATCAATCCAGCTTCCATTTGGAGCCTACGCAAGTATTATTTTCAACAGTCCAACTTCTATATTCACTAGCAATATTTTCATCAATCCCACTTCTAGTTTAACAAGAAACTATTTTCATCAATCCAACTTCTACTTTAAAAAAATTAATTTAATCGATCCAACTTCTATATAAGCAAGAATTATTCTCATCAATCCAACTTCTATTTAAACAAAACATTTCATCAATCCAACTTCTATTTAGGCAAGAATTATTTTCATCAGTCCAACTTCTAATTAGGCAAAAACTGTAATCAATCCAACTTTAATTTAAGGAAAAAATTTAATCAATCTAAATTCTAATTAAGCAAGAATTATTTTCATCAATCCAACTTCTAATTAGGCAAGAATTATTTTCATCAATCCAACTTCTATTTAAGCAACAAAAAGTTTTCATCGATCCAACTTTTATTTACGCAAGAATTGAACGCTAATATAATTTCACTTGCATGGGTCTATGGCAGTTAGCCTACATGTACCTATCAAGTTAGGCGGTATACGTTATATTTTCTAGTTGCGCGCTTTTGTCTCGGCCGTTTTTATCGGGGTTGTAACCAATGCGCGCATTTGTCTGCGCGCATTTGTCTGCGCGCATTTGTGGGCGCGCTTTTGTTACGGTGCCAAGAGACTCAGAAGTCACTGCAGAACTGTAAATGAATATGCTTGAACATGGTCCATAACAAAAGTTACTGCAAGCTAAGCAGTGAAATACGGAGTTAATAATACTGTAAGTGTCCATTAATACTGTTTATGTCCAAAACATTAAACCCTCCCTCACTTCTGGCAACCGTTGGGAATCGTTCTTCCCCCAACCGCCTCCCCAGATTGGAAGACACCACTGTCTCCGATGATAGGACAGATATTGTGGAAAGATTTTAGTCTCTGCTTATGTCGATAGATTTCGATCTGAAGATAAAGACTCGCATGCAGCAGATTGATTGTGGTCTTCGTTGCAAAGTGTCTGATCCGGGAATTTAATTAAAAAAAGAGCAGAAGGCACATCCATTTCGATATACATAGTAACATAGCATAGGGTGAGAGATGATGGAAAAGGAAGTCCCCCCACCGCACCACCAAACCCCCAACTGAGGCTGCTTTGGAATGCGCCAACATTAAGCCGAATGCTTTGCAGTGGTCAAGACTATACAACGCATGCTGTCGTCTCAAATGTGTTATTACCTCTGCTACTAGTGGTAGGTAGGCCCACTGCGATGGTACTGTGATGGTACTGCTGCGATGGAGAGGGAGGGTTGGGTCTGCTGCTGTATTGATATTGGATAAAGGAAGACTTAGTGGAGCAATAACGCCTGGCTGCTGCTGACTATGAAGAAGCAGGCCAATGCATTTAGCATAAACAGGCATTCCTATGTCCATATGTAATATCATGTATATATACACACACACAACTCACATTCATTCACATGCATCACACGCTCTCTGTCGCTATTCCCTATGATGCATTATATATATATATATATATATATATGCATCGGTGTATCTAGATATATACATAGGCTGTTGGTATATGTGCATAAGTATATCTGTCTGAGTCGTGAGATGCATAGGAGAGTGGGCGTCTATAAACTATGCAATCAGTTCCATGTCCATGCTCCTCCTCCTCCTTCTCCTCCTGCTCCTCCTCCTCCTTCTCCTCCTGCTCCTCCTTCTCCTCCTCCTTCTCCTCCTCCTCCTCCTCCTTCTCCTCCTCCTTCTCCTCCTCCTCCTTCTCCTCCTCCTTCTCCTCTTCCTCCTGCTCCTCCTTCTCTTCCTCCTCCTTCTCCTTCTGCCTTCTCCTCTTCCTCCTCTCCTCCTCCTCCTCATCCTCCTTCTCCTTCTCCTCCTCCTCCTTCTCCTTCTCCTCCTTCTCTTCTCCTTCTCCTCCTTCTTCTCCTCCTCCTGCTCGTTCTCCTCCTTCTCCTCTTCCTTCTCATCCTCCTCCTTCTCCTCCTCCTTCTCCTTCTCCTCTTCCATCTCTTCCTCCCATTTCGTTTCCTTCTCTATCTCTTCCTCAGTTTATTTAGTCTCCTCCTCCTTCATTCCCTCTCCTTCCCCTTTCCCCATTCCTCCTCCTCCTCCTTCCTGCTCTTTGTCGGTTGTGGGATGGCTGTTGTCTAGGGATAAAACACACAAGACGACGTCTGCTCATAAAACCAGTCAACCAAACGAACAAGCAGAAGGACAAGCAGACAGACATAAGTACATGCAGACAGACAGACGGATATGTAGGGACAGCAATTATAGAAAGGCCTTCTCCTCTTCCTTCTCCTCCTCCTTCTCCTCCTCATTCTCCTCCTTCTCCTTCTCCTTCTCCTCCTCCTCTTCTCCTTCTCCTCCTTCTGCTCCTCCTCCTGCTCGTTCTCCTCCTTCTCCTCTTCCTTCTCATCCTCCTCCTTCTCCTCCTCCTTCTCCTTCTCCTCTTCCATCTCTTCCTCCCATTTCGTTTCCTTCTCTATCTCTTCCTCAGTTTATTTAGTCTCCTCCTCCTTCATTCCCTCTCCTTCCCCTTTCCCCATTCCTCCTCCTCCTCCTTCCTGCTCTTTGTCGGTTGTGGGATGGCTGTTGTCTAGGGATAAAACACACAAGACGACGTCTGCTCATAAAAACAGTCAACCAAACGGACATGCAGACAGACATAGGGATATGCAGACAGACATAGGGATATGCAGACAGACATAGGGATATGCAGACAGACATAGGGATATGCAGACAGACATAGGGATATGCAGACAGACATAGAGATATGCAGACAGACATAGGGATATGCAGACAGACATAGAGATATGCAGACAGACATAGGGATATGCAGACAGACATAGAGATATGTAGGGACAGCAATTATAGAAAGGCAGAGAGTAACACCCATTAGGAAGGATATCTCGAAGGCAGAAAAGAGCAAAAAACATAAACAGTTCTATGCGTCGATAGAAACATTTCTCTGTCTGTCCGTCTGTCTGTCTGTCTGTCTGTCCGTCTGTCTGTCTGTCCGTCCGTCTGTCTGTGCGTATATCTGTATGCAGAAGATGCGTTCAAGGCTTCATATCTCAGCAAGCGAAGAGAATTCCCAAGTCTGTCGGCTGATCACCATACAGCTGCTGCTGCTGCTGCTGTTGCTACAGCTGCAGCGGTGGTGGTGGTGATTGTGATGATGATGATGATGTTAGAAATAGAGCGAGAAATGTTCTGACGGTCATTGGATTCATATTCGAGATTCTGTGTTTTTCCATTTATTATAAGCCACCAAATGCATGCATAATGAAATTCACCTCTCTCTCTTCCCCTCATTATCCGTGAATCTACATCCCTCCCTCACTCTCTCCCTCCCTCCCTCCCTCCCTCCCTCCCTCCCTCCCTCCCTCTCTCTCTCTCTCTCTCTCTCCCTCCCTCCCTCCTCTCTCTCTCTCTCTCTCCCCTCCCTCTCTCTCTTCCCTCTCTCTATCCCTATCTATCTATTCATCTGTCTCTCCCTCTCTCTTTCGCTCTCTTTCGCCCTTTCTTTCACTCTCCCGCCCTCCCTCCCTCTTTTTTTTCTCTCTGTTTCTATCTCTCAGTTTTTTTCTCTCTGTCTCTCTCTGTCTCTCTTTCTGTTTTTCTCTTATTCTGATGGTCCTAGTACATTTCATTGCATGTTTTTCTTCCTCTGAATACATTTAGAAAAGTCATCGATCATCTGATGGATCATGCCGAGCAATTCCATGATCAAACCCTCGATCATGCTCTAAAAGTCTTGTTCCATCACAGAATTCAGACGATCTCTTGATCTCATGACACATGTCATATAGGATCATGATCATTGTCCTCCTGCGCTCATTCGATCACCACGATCTATTGATCATCACATCTGAAGCGATCTTCATAATCACACCATCATGACATTTTGTCTTTTTTTTACAAACACAACGACATACAGACAGATAGACAGATAGACAGACAGACAGATAGACGAACAGAAAGACAGACGAACAGCGAATCGTGAATAATAATCCATCGGTCGGGCGGGGACTGTGTGTCTGTGTCTGTGTGTGTGTATATGTGTGTGTGTGTCTGTGTGTGTGTCTGTGTCTGTGTCTCTGTGTGTCTGTGTGTGTGTGTCGATGTCGATCAGTCATCGATTGGTGATAATAACTGATACGGAACAACAACAACTGACGTCATATCTGGTCGTTTCTGATGCAGTGCGCATGCGCAGTAGACCGTTAATGATTCAACGGAACAGATGTCAATCTCTCTCTCTATGGAACAATGAACGACCCCTATGACCCCTATATGCAAACTATGTTACGTGGGGTTCATGGATGGCAGACGCAATGACCTTTTGATGACCTCTGCGCAAATGGGGCTTCCTAAATGGGATCCATGTATCGATGACCTATTATAGTTACAGAAGAGACCAACATCGACATGTGATCTCTTAAAACAACGTTCGATAACTTAAGACTATTCTACGCTCTGCTGAGCTGAACTAGAATAGAATAGAACATATATGGAATAGAGCAGACTCTGGTCTATTCCATATATGTTCTATTCTATTCTAGTTCATTCTATTTCAATCTATCGAGTTCTCTTCTAATCCATGATATTCTAATCTATCCAATTTCATTCTATTCCAATCCATGCTATTCTATTCTATTCTATTCGATTCCAGCTAGCTTCCCTCCAACCTATTAGAACCTATTAGTAATCGACTCCACTCTCAACGGTTTCATTCTGTTTTGTTCTGCTGTATTCGACGGAATATTTAGAGAGATCTGGACACAGCGGTTGATTGATGAAACACGAAGGGAATTCCAGTCATGTCTCTCTTTCCTTTGTGGCCGTCTGTCTGCCTGTCTGTTTCTGTCTTTGTGTCAGTCTATCTGTCTGTCAGTCTGTCTGCCTGCCTGCCTGCCTGTCTGTTTCTGTCTATGTCAGTCTTTCTGTATAAAAGGTCGTTGCTCGACGTAATTTTATGTATGTATGCATATATATATATATATATATATATATATATATATATATATATATATATATATATATATATATATGAGAACACTTAATGTAGCGCATTTTAAGTAACTCATCCGCAGACTCTATGAACGTTTTCTTCTGTGTCTCTTGTGGATGATGAGAGGCATCCAAGTGGATCTGACAGAAGCAGCAGCAGCAGCAGCAGCAGCAACTCAGGTGCTTTTAGATTCATCTGTGGCAGAAGGGATGAAGCGGCGAATGCATCGCTAGAAAGAGTTCGTTAAACGACACTCCTTCTAGAAAAATGTGGCGCCCAAGAAATTACTTAAATGGAGAGAGAGTGAGAGAGAGAGAGAGAGAGAGAGAGAGAGAGAGAGAGAGAGAGAGACAGAGACAGAGACAGAGACAGAGACAGAGACAGAGACAGAGACAGAGACAGAGACAGAGACAGAGACAGAGACAGAGACAGAGACAGAGACAGAGACAGAGACAGAGACAGAGACAGAGACAGAGACAGAGACAGAGACAGAGACAGAGACAGAGACAGAGACAGAGACAGAGACAGAGACAGAGACAGAGACAGAGACAGAGAGCGGGAGAGAGACAGAGACAGAGAGCGGGAGAGAGACAGAGACAGAGACAGAGATATCTGTTGAGGAGTGAAGTCTTCTACCTTTCGTTGAATCGTCTTCTGATGAATCCATCTCCAAACAGGAAGCGATCCTCTTCTTCTGCATCCAAACGGATTTGTTCTGCTGCTGAAACCAAAGAACATCAGTTGCAGCAACCGGAGCATCTTCAGAACATCTGCAGAGAAAGAGAATTAAATGGGATGATCGTCTGGTTGCAAGCGACAAAGACTTCGACAATCATTGACCGAAGATTAAGACAATTCCTGTTCAAAGTCAACATCGGGTCAAATGGTGTGTAGGCTATAGATGGAAAAAAGGAACGAGGAACGGAGAGATATAAAAAAGTCAGAGAGGAAGAGGAAAAATGAGAAGAACAGAGATAGTGAGATCAATATATATTTGGCCTATTATTTGGCCGCGCTGGCGTTGGGAGCGCCTCTGAGTAGTTCCCTTAAAGGGGCGCTATACAAATTCAAGTAATGAATGAATGAATGAATGTATATATATATAAATTATACTAGATGTGTACCCGTCCTATATAAGATGGCAAAGTTTAGCGAGCTGGATCGGGCCACTTAAAATCAGCCCTCCCTTTCCCCTACTTCCCCTCCTTCCCTTCCCCTCCCCTTCCTCGTATCTTTCCCCTCCTTTCTCCTCTTCTCCATTTGCTCCTCTTCCTGTTCCCCTCCCTTAGCAGTGACGGATGACTGGCAACAACAGCAGCAGAAGGAACAACGACAGCAGCAGAAGGAACAACACAGTATATAGCTGCAGCTGTTGTTGGTTTATGTCAGACAGTACAACCGGAAGTAGTCATATAACTGTGGCGCATGCGCATTCCGTGTCTTCCGCCGAGAAATACGAGCGACCTGCGGCGGAAACAAAGAGATTTATATGCATAGAAATTTTCTCGTAATTACGCGGAAGGAAAATAAGGCGAAGGAAAGAGCGGCTTCTTCTTTCTCGTCGAAGAATCCTCAAAGGAACAATACATAAACCCACGCTATACCCACACACACACAGACACACAGACACACACAGAGACACACACACACACACACACACACACAGACACACACACAGAGCACAGCTATAGAAGCACATACATATACAGTCTGTATACAAGGATTTATATATATGTATATATTATATGTCTATAAAAAGAGAGTTAAATAGTCCGCTCACATAGATAGCCAAGCAACCGTTACATCTCTTCTGCTATTCCGGAGGACAGATAATAAACTTCCCTTCCAATTCCAATCGGCTAATATGCAACGATATATTTATACATACGTATACCAGTATATATGCATATTATATATATATAGCATAGAGATAGACCGAAAGAGAGACAGAAGAGATATATTTATATCACAAGAAGCAAAATCAGTTTCTCATTGCTAAAAGCTTTAGGCTCTGTGGTATCGATTAAAAGATGGCTAAATGGTTGGCTGGCTGACTTAGCAAAGCAACCGTTAGGCTATCAGGTTAGGCCTCATGTATGCCGACGAAAATAGGCTGAGGAGGAGGAGGAGGAGGAGGAGGAGGAGGAGGAGGAGGAGGAGGAGGAGGAGGAGGAGGAGGAGGGAGGGAGGAGGAAGAAGAGGAGGAGGAGGAGGAGGAGGAGGAGGACGAGGAGAGGGAGGACGAGGAGGAGGAGGAGGAGGAGCAGGAGGAGGAGGAGGAGCAGGAGCGGGAGGAAGGAGTCACTGTCCTTGTTGCTGTCATGTTACAGGAGCCGTTAGGTTTTTAAATGAGTTGCATTGTGTGAGAATTTCATGATGGCAGCTGAGTACAACAGAACGTAAAGTATCATCAGCAGCCACTAGGTTTCTTCAGATCACAAGAAAATGTAGGAAGAGGAGGAAGAGGAGGCGGAAGAGGAGGAAGAGAAGAAGGAGGAGGAAGAGGAGGTTGTGCGATGGTAATCAATAGATTTATTAGGCGCCATATATCCATCACCTGGAACGTCTCTCTACGTCTCTCTACGTCTCTCTACGTCTCTCTACGTCTCTCTACGTCTCTCTACGTCTCTCTACGTCTCTCTACGTCTCTCTACGTCTCTCTACGTCTCTCTACGTCTCTCTACGTCTCTCTACGTCTCTGTGTCGTTGCAATGAAAAGGAAATTGAATAACTCTCCTAAAAGATCTTACAATTTCCATCTTCATCACGTCTATACAGCTTACTAATATAATTTAATTAATATGGTCTACTGCCTCAACGCCTGTTCATACATATTTTTATATATACATACATATATACATAGAGTATATATTTATACATGTATATGTGTGGTCTCAAAGATCTCTTCATATATGCACAGTCTTTGGTCATATTATTTATATTATGGTCTTTGGTCTCCAGCAAAACGACTTCGCTAAGTGCAATGACGTAATATACGTTACGTCATTTATGTCTTATCCTGTGATGCGGAATCCAAATGCACTCTCTTCTGGATTTCACTTTCGACACAAGGAGGCAACCGAAGCCAGGCTGAAGGAGGAGAAGGAGGAGGAGGAGGAAGAAGAGGAGAAGGACGAGGACGACGAGGACGAGGAAGAGGAGGAAGAGGAGGAGGAGGAAGAGGAGGAAGAGGAGGAGGAGGACGTGGAGGAAGAGGAGGAAGAGGAGGAGGAGGACGAGGTGGAGGGAGACGCTAATGATCTTTGTTATCAGACAGTGTCTTTAAACTGAAACTAGCCTACTTACTACTAAAGGGAGGCAATGAGGGAGATGATAAGAAGGGTGATAGGAGGAAGAGAGGAGAAAGAAAGGAGGAGGAGGAGAAATAGAGGACAGAGGAAGAAAACGGAGGAGGAATGGATGAGGAGTGTTAATTGACTGTGGACTTGGAGATCTATCTTTACGACTTTAATTCAGATCGTACAAACATAAACTTGAATTACTTGGAAGCGGAGTTAAGTTTTTCTCAGTGTAGGGAGGAGGGAGGGGAAGGGTGGAGGGTTGGGTGGAGAAATCGACCACGATCCAATCAGATATAGATCATCATCTATCGAACTCTGGTCTCCTCCAATCGAACTGCCGCTTCTCGTCTATAAGCCGACAGTCTCGGCGCCTGGCCCTTCCCCTATGTATAGAGAACCGAGACGGATCATTCGTCAAGATGACAAACAGCTGAGCGATGGCAGCAGCGGAATTCCCCCACCCTCCCCCCATCCATGGTCGACGACGACGACGCAGTTCGATAATTACAGCGATAGAGATCGATCGATCGATCACGAGATATAGACGCCTTCATCTCCTCAATGCATCCTTCTTCGTCTCATAGCATCATCTCGTCTGTGTATGGGTTGCAGCCGATCGAAGTTGTCTGGTGAGGGAAGCGGTCGGTCGAAGGATGGCTGCAGAGGCAGAGAAGGCAGAGGCAGAGGCAGAGGAGACAGCGGAGGTGCGTTGATGGATGGATGGTGGTACATTGGAGGCTTCGTCGTTCATCATTCGACGATGGCTTTGCAAATGATTAGCAAGTCGCGCGTTCGTCACGCTACGCGCGCCAGTCGACTCATGCTGCTCCCGCTGCTGCTGCTGCTGATATATTGGGTCGTCATCGTCCTCCCCATCCTCCCCATCCTCCTCCTCCTTAACCTCCTCCTCCCCCATCCTCCTCCTCCTTAATCTCCTCCTCCCCATCCTCCTCCTCCCCATCCTCCTCCTCCCCAACCTCCTCCTCCCCCCTCCTCCTCCTCCCCAACCTCCTCCTCCCCATCCCCATCGTCCGTGCGTTCGGCTGAGATTAATCGATGCCGTCCATTGAAGTTACGGACGCCGTCGGTTCCATTGTGTTCCGGAAATCTGATTAATTAGGGCAACGGAACGATTGTCAGCGGAAGGAAGGAAAGGGAACCAGTCTTCCAGTCTTCCCGTCTCTCCGCTGCTGCTGCTGGAAAATCCCTCTCCAAACATTTAACAGTAATTTCCGCTTCGGCTTCAAAGCGACAGTCAACGCTTCCACGATACGACTGGCGCAATATGAATGTCTGGTCATTGGTCATTGGCCAACTGGACGTACTGACCGATCCTTGACCAACTTATAGTTCAAATATGACAGGAACTCTGCGCTTCAAAAGGCGCATCGAAGGAACATAGCTCAGCACAGTTCAAGAAACTTTCATAAAATCACACACAAACACACGCGCGCACACACACACACATACACACATACATACACATCAGTCAATCAATGAATATTTCATGGATCCAGCAAAAGAACATTACAATCTAGTAATTGCATTTTTTAAGAAACAGAGAAAAAGTTCAGCTTTGGTGACGCAACCATAGACGCACGAAGACATAATTACAGTGATTATACACCATTTTCTTTTGATGTTGCAGTGTTTCTGTTGCTAAATCTGGAGTTGAAGCAGTCGAGATAAAATTAATAATATAATTAATTAACTGCATTTTCTTACAGATTACGAAGGAAAGATTCCGATCTTAGACAAACAGTCGGACGGACGGACTGAGGAATGGAAGGAAGGAAGGAAGGAAGGAAGGAAGGACGGACGGACTGAGGAATGGAAGGAAGGAAGGAAGGAAGGAAGGAAGGAAGGAAGGAAGGAAGGAAGGAAGGAAGGACGGACGGACGGACTGAGGAATGGAAGGAAGGAAGGAAGGACGGACGGACTGAGGAATGGAAGGAAGGAAGGAAGGAAGGAAGGAAGGAAGGAAGGAAGGAAGGAAGGAAGGAAGGACGGACGGACGGACTGAGGAATGGAAGGAAGGAAGGAAGGAAGGAAGGAAGGAAGGAAGGAAGGAAGGAAGGAAGGAAGGAAGGAAGGAAGGAAGGAAGGAAGGAAGGAAGGAAGGAAGGAAAGGAAGGAAGGAAGGAAAGAAGGAAGGAAGGAAGGAAGGAAGAAAGGAAGGAAGGAAGGAAGGACGGACGGTAGGAAGGTAGGAAGGACGAACTTTTGATTGGCATAATCGACAGAGGCGTGACTTTGCACTGATGTTGTCCTGCATATGAGATACATTGTCAATGGATGAGGTCGAAAGAGGTGGAATTTTAATGCGGTTCATATTCAAATGACGTCGTAGTGTGGGGAGGGAGAAAGTGTTCGACATCTCATGAAGTCGATTTACGAAGGAGAACGAGGGAAGGATTGGCGCCAACGAAGGTCGAAGGTCAGAGAGAGAGAGAGAGAGAGAGGTCATTGAGGACGATTTCTATAAGATGTTCGTTCGTTCGTCTTGTAGCCGATGAATGAGTCTCTCGAGCGAAGAATCCGCCGAAGCGATATCACTGCCCCCCAGCAGACCCTCAGAAATGTTCCGAATAATTTTGTAAATGTTCGGAGGGAGACAGGCAGACACAGAGCACAGAGAAAGAAAGAAAGAGACAGACAGACAGACACAGACAGGCAGACAGAGACAGACAGACAGAGAGTGACAGACATCACACAGACAGACACAGACAGACACAGACAGACAGAGCTGATGCAAGACACAGAGACAGAGACAGACAGAGACAGAGACAGGGACAGACAGAGAGCTGATGCAAGGGATGACTGAGTGCAAACAACGTCCATTCTATCGACGTCGGTCTCTCCCTCTAAACCAATCGGTGGATTTTCTGAGCTTCAGTTTCTCCACAATTTCCGTTGCGTCATATCTTCTTAACGGTTGATTGACGTCAGCTGCAGTGACTGCATCGGACCCCCCCACCCCAAGGGTCATTCCCTCAAACCATAGTCTTTACAGATACCAGCCACGGATTCACCAGACAACCTGACGAATCGTCACAGATGACCGAATTCTCTCCTCTTCGTTATTTCTCTTAAATATCCAGTCACGGAGCATCAGCTAATTCTAACCTATGGGGGACTTCTACAATATGATATACATGTATAAGAGAATACTACATAAAGCTACAAGATACTTAGGAACAGTCCCTTTGCCACTCCGATGCATTGCTGCCACTTCCTTGCATTGTCATTCCCTACCATTGCCACTCATATGCATTGCTGCCACTTCCTTGCATTGTCATTCCCTACCATTGCCACTCCGATGCATTGCTGCCACTTCCTTGCATTGTCATTCCCTACCATTGCCACTCCGATGCATTGCTGCCACTTCCTTGCATTGTCATTCCCTACCATTGCCACTCATATGCATTGCTGCCACTTCCTTGCATTGTCATTCCCTACCATTGCCACTCCGATGCATTGCTGCCACTTCCTTGCATTGTCATTCCCTACCATTTCCACTCATATTGCTGCATTGCTGCCACTTCCTTGCATTGTCATTCCCTACCATTGCCACTCATATGCATTGCTGCCACTTCCTTGCATTGTCATTCCCTACCATTGCCACTCATATGCATTGCTGCCACTTCCTTGCATTGTCATTCCCTACCATTGCCACTCCGATGCATTGCTGCCACTTCCTTGCATTGTCATTCCCTACCATTGCCACTCATATGCATTGCTGCCACTTCCTTGCATTGTCATTCCCTACCATTGCCACTCATATGCATTGCTGCCACTTCCTTGCATTGTCATTCCCTACCATTGCCACTCATATGCATTGCTGCCACTTCCTTGAATTGCCACTCCCTTGCAATACTACCACCCCGATGCATTGCTGCCACTTCCTTACAATGCCACTCCATTGCATGCAGACGGGGCTAGGGGGGGGGTGGTTGTCTGATGGAGATAATCGTCTTTGTCTTCGATGAGTTCATAGTTTACAGCAGTTCTTCAGATGCAGCAGCACCAGCAGCACCAGCAGCAGCAGCAGCAGCAGCAGCAGCAGCAGCGTTGACATCATTGATATCTCCAAACAACCGCTAATAAGATCTCTGTGTAATTAGGAAGACGACGACAGAGGACGCGTTGTAATAAGTTCTGTACCTGAACGATTCGTCGTCTGATGTCGCTGTTGCTGTTGTTGTTCCGGTTGTTGTCGTTGCCACTCCTCATCTGCAGTCTCATGCCACAGTGGAAGCTCGACCACTTCCCCGCCTTCCTCCTTCCAACCATTGAACTATGGAGCAACAACATGGCGGCCAGGCGATCGGACGCTGACTGCGCTGTGGTGACGTCATGCGACATCGTCCTATAACAACCCCAACCGATCTTAATTCGACTCAGTTGAATCTTAAACCAACAAAATGAACAAATGATATAGCGCATTTCCTGACAGACACGGAATGTATTCTGTATACAATGTATACATTGTATACAATGTCTAGTATGGATTGTGTAACACGCAAGAAATCAATCTCATTCCATCCATCCTCTTCACTATTATACTTACATGAACCTGTGTAAACCATAGTAACGCTTAAGATTGTGGACTTTGACAATCACACAGCAAACAGAATTCTTAGCAGCGCCGTCATTTTAACCGAAGCTTCGCAGTTGTATGGCTGCCAGATACAAAGAGGACATAGACAGCCGGTGTAGGGCGAAATACTATCCGGCAACAAAAACGTTCCGAAACCTTCTGTAATTGGTTCTCGTGACATATGACGTCATGGAGCTTTGCGCCTCGTTTTCATCGACAAATATGATCCGAGGTATTTCCTTCAATAAGCATGGCCGATAAAGTTAAGTTCGATCGGTTTCAAGATGTTGAAACGTAGGCCTACTTAAAAACCGGAAAATATTCAGCAAATAGAAACGAGAACAAAAAAAGAGCCATACGGAATTTGGCAAAGAAATTTGCAATCGAAGGTAAGCGCGTAGCCTATAACCTGATTACGTTGCGAAGTAAAATACGCGGCGTCTCCCGAAAAAGGGTCGGAATTCGGAAAGAGAACCAAGTGATCAATGAACTTTCAAATTTTTATTAAAAACCAAACCTTGTAGTTTGAACGTTTAACAAAACTGCCTCATGAAACTAAAATGAGCACACATTAATTATTCTATTTCAGGAAAAAATTGCTTCTCATCAATCTAACTTCTATTTAAGGAAAGACTTTTTTCATCAGTCGAACTTTTATGAAAACAAAGAATTAGGCCTATTCTCATGAATCAAACTTCTACTTACGGAAGCAATTATTTTCATCTATGCAGCTTCCATTTTCAACTGACCATATCAAATAATTTGGCAACGTTAAACTACAGTTTAACCCACACATGTAGGCCCTACTCAGTGTTGGGTAAACTCACACAAAAAATGAGTTAAATCAAAACTCAACTCATGCACTTCAAAATGAGTTGAAACTCAAACTCAACTCATCCTAAGTGAAATGACTTAACTCAAACTCAGTTGTTAAATGAGTTAACTCGTCAACTCACACGTCTCATACTAGCACGTTCTAATCGAACGTTGTACAAATACTCAGTTACCAGGAAATGGTATCATCAGTTTATTATTACTAGTATAACTTATTATTATTAATGGGATAATGGATAAATCAGGTTATTATTACTGAGTCAAAGTAAACACCACAGTCCACATGTTTCACATCTCAAACATGACTGGTATTAGCTTTAAACACAAGAAGTTTTTCAGTATCTCACAGCCTGTTCCAATATAAAAAAAACGGCTTGTTTCAACATAATATGTGCCGAGTGAGTTGAGTTTAAAATAATTGAGTTATAACTCAAACTCACAGAAAATATGAGTTAAATCAAACTCATAACTCACACTCTTTAAGGTGAGTTAATTCAAACTCATAAATCACAGCAAGTGAGTTAACTCGTGAGTTTAAACTCATCTGAGTTAACTCATACCCAACACTGCATGTACTAAACAATATTTCTAAGGACTTAATTTCATTTGATTCAGTTTGTAATTTTATGTTCCTGCAACATTTGTACAGGTGGAGAGTTACTTTACATTGTGAAAGGAGCTAGGAGACATGTGCTTCATACAAAGTCCGACGTGGAACGAGTGCTTAGGGAATGTCATGACAATTCCGCTCATCAGGGAACAAGGCGAACACAGGACAAGGCTTCGTTGCACTACTATTGGCCATCTATGACACATGACGTCAATGAATGGGTGAGTGCTTATCAGCTTACATTCTTTACAGTAAAGTAGTGTTGTGGAAATGAACAGGATGATTTCAGGCATTTTTTAACTTTAAGGTTTGCTACTTCATTTAACATGCAGTCAAGTGTGAGAAATTGAAGGTTTTTGCTTATACGCAGTAGGGTGTCCCAAAATGACAGAAACTTTTCAAAAGTTTATATATATCTTGATGGCCAACCTCTAGAAAGTTTCAATAGGACTAGTTATTATATTGTACGAAGTTACAGCTAATTAGATTAACATTTAGGCGTGGCTCAAGTGACTCTAAGTTAAGCATTGTATAGCTTAATCAGTGTCCGATTTGCCGGGGGGTCGGGGGGTTGGACCCCCTGCTTCTCATTTTGACCCCCCTGCTTCTGGCCTTTGGCCGACCCCCGGGGGGTCGGCTGGACCCCCTCAAATTCATTACCCACAGTCCTACTCCAAATGACTCCATAATGAAAACTATAGTCGCCGTTATGACCAATCGGCCTGATGTAGATTTATATTGGGATATACTTTTTAAGGAATAGGGTTATCCTTTCAGATCATACAACAACCTGGCCCCTCTCGGCCACCGTACTTTCATCTGCGTTATCACTTGGTTACTATGACAGGCAGGGCCTATGAGAGGGTGCAGCCGGTTCATTGCTCCTGGGCCCAGAGGGCCGGGAGTGTAGTTTCCGGCTGAGCCGGAGGAGTTACCGATCAAGGTCCAGCAAGTGTATGATTGATAGTGCCCTGCTAGCCTACAGTGCCCTTCACATCGTGTAGGTCAATGCTAAAGCTTTCTCCAAACTCCAAAGTCTCCTATATGCCCCAGCCCCCATTCATTACACGCACCCCAATTGAAATGAGTCATAGGATCCCGTTCCCCACATCGCCAACCTCATCAATCATCATCAGGAAGGTTAGCTCTTCTGCTGTTCATCTATCTGACATTATAGAACTTATTTTGCATGCAGTTTTTCCATTTTATGCATATATTTATTTAAGCCTTCAGATATAGGCTAAAAAGTAAAAGTTGTAGATAAACCGTCCAAAATGTATGGTGACAGATCAGGAACCCTGAAAGGTTTGCTTTCTTGTGGAAATATTTATCTAACCATGTCTACCTGTTAGTTGAAAGAAAAACTTTAACTTTAGCAAAGCAATATCTTGCTTTCTTTAATGGTGAGGATTTCATAACAGAAATTCAACATTTACCCTCCGTACATTATTATACGGTACATAAGACAATTTTTGGATGTGCCCAATTAACACCGTTGACCTGTTGAACTTATTAACACAGTACAATCTTTCTGAGCTAGTTCCAAATGTTTGTGTGAGCTTAGGTTATACTGTTAATTCCGGAAACAGTAACCTCTGTAGAGAGACCATTCAGCAAATTCAAGCTATTTAAGAATTTGTAAGGTCTACAACGTCTCAAGAAGATTATCTAGTGGATTTGGCCAGGTTGAGTATTGCCAGAAAATTGATTTTGAAACTGTCAAGAGAAATTTTTCAGAAAAAGGTCAGGAAAGCTCCATTGTTAATCAAATAAGCTTATTAAGTGTTTTAAGGTATGAACATAATTTTTATTTGTGGCTGTTTGACAGTGGCCAAGGTGGCTTCCCAGGTTTTTATTTTAATTTAATCTTCACAATTTCATTTGAAATTTCTGATTGAAGCAAAACACACAGTGACAGCAGGCAATAATATATTATTGTTTTGTTAACAAAAGTTGCATTGTACTGTAGCAATTTACAAATGGCGCTCTGTATGCATTGTATTGTGTGTATATATATATATGTTATATATATATATATATATACACACACATAATTATATATATTTATATATACATGTATATTATACTGATGATGGGTGTTGGAAAAAAACATAAGGGATGCTGGGAACAGAGATGGGTAGGCTAACTAATCGATTAAATGCTAATCGATTGGCTAATTAATTAGCTAAACAGCTAATTCTACTCCTGATCGATTAGCTACAAGATTTTGCTAAATCTAATTTTAATCGATGAGCAATAACTAATCGTGCCCATCTCTGGCTGGGAAGGCCCATAAGAGGGGGGGGTAAGAAAAATATTACTGCGGCTCAGTAAATTTTTAATAGTTCTATAGATTTTCGACCCCCCTGCTTCTTTTTTGACAAATCGGACCCTGAGCTTAATCATACGCATTAATTTACCATTGAGGTTACTATTCCTGTTGAGGCCAGTAACACAACTGGATTGACAGCTTAGGACATATCACTTGTCATGAAATATATCTAGTGATAACTGACATTGGACTCATAGCATAATGCTGGTAATATCACAATGCATGAAGAAGTTATCATACACATACCAGTGCTGTGCAATTAAGCAGTAATTCAATAATACTCAGAGGCAGTATAGGTGGTCACTGAATTGTGTCCTGCTGACAGCATACACAAATGTCGGGAACACGTAATTTTTGAAAAATTAACAGAAGTGTATGTTTCTCACGTAACAGATTACTTGTATTGTGCTTTCTTTACAGGCGGTCATCTTTGCCATTCAGCAGCTTGGTGGTTTGACGCGTGATGAAGCTGAAGAACTGTTTAGAAATTATGTTCCACACTCGCAGGATTAAGCATGTTTAATCTGACTCTTCTGTTCTGAACTGGCAGTATTACATGTCGTGATTCTGATGAATAATTGCATGTTCTTGCGAGTTTTTAATATTTACCCTATTTATAACAAAAGTTAAGTGTGGTACATTGCCATTGCCTCTGGGAGTCAATGATAGGTGTTGCATTTGCTTGTAATCTTTGTGCAGTACACAGAGTTTGAGCCTGAGTGCAGTATGTGATCTGTTGACGTAATAATAGGTTGTCCAGATGTTCCAGTGTTGGTTTTTTACTTCACTTTAAATACATGTATTGCTAAACTCACCTGGGCTCCTTTTCAGAGGTGTTAACATTCAGTAACTATGACCTCGTCACCAAGCAACGAAATAAAAGAGCGACTGAAATTATGAACCTTTCCGTAAGCTAGTAAGGCTCGGCTTCAAGGCAACTGGCAAAACAGAAACACGTGACTGGGAGTGCTACATCCGTTGCAAAATTATGGAACGCTGACCAAGTACTGGTAGTTTTCTTGTTTTTATGTTTGCACCCTACTTCGACCTAAGGCACCTACAACCATACACGCACAGTCACACACAGGCCAGGTTAATGAGACCTACTTACCTACCTAGTCCTGTTACGTAGGATCCGCGTCATTCATTAACAGATAACAGTGGAAATTGGTTGTGCGACAGTTGTCATCTTTCGGCCTCAGGAATGCTATCATCCTGCATGTTCGATAAGGAATTTTCTTAAGTAGGCCTACCCTTTACGAATTTGTTAGTCGTCAATAAAGCATGTACTTACTTACTTACAACAAATGGGCTACATCAATCAGATTACTTTTGGAACGCGGAATTTCCATTCCAAAAATTAAATGCGATCTTACTACGTAACTTAATTCCGCTTCGTCCCTCATAATCACGTTTTCTCCTAAATTTACTGGCATAATCGTAATGCCACTAGCCCACGATTCAACTTATATGCACGAAATACAATAATTCTTTGCATATGGAGTAATATGATTTATAAACAGAACTATAATTGTTAACAAAGTTCGCCTAGCCAATGGGAACGTATTTGTCACCGGAATAGATTTCGCACGTAAATTATGCGAAAGACCATCCTGGAAACTGAAGTAGGCGTGGTCGGAACTTTTTTGCTGCCGGATAGTATCTCGCATGACACCGGAAAGGAGGACAAAGGAGGAAGACACATTGAATGTTTCACTCCGGAGTCAGTGGGTCTCCTAAGTAACCAAGAAACAAAATCACATTCGAAAGGCTGCATGAAATCAATCGAAGCTTTCTATCATGAATTATGCTATTATAATGTGGCAAAGCATTCATTTAAGCAATCATTCATTCCGTGAATTTTTATAGCGCCTCTTCTAGAGACCTACTCAGAGGCGGAGTCAGAGGGTCTCCTAAGTAACCAAGAAACAAAGTCACCATCAATTGCACCTTCATGATTAGGCAACAGTGTTTCTCTGATAAGCCAACTCTCTGCAGCAAATCCTCGTTACTAATGACATACAATGTACGCATAGAACTTCTCACAAGCAACATTCTTCATGTAGGACAACACGTGTGTGTAAAGTCGTTCAAAACTGCCATCACATAATAGCCAATAAATAGCCCAATAAAAAATACAAAACTTCGGACATTTTTCAGGTTTCTAGCTTTGCCTGCGGACAGAGGACATGAGGCCAAAAAGAAGGACATGTCCATCTTTTGCCGGACGTCGTCTGGCAACCCTAACAGGTGACCAAAAT
>JACEVL010000550.1:412500-427500 GCA_020284085.1 Aporrectodea caliginosa | reverse complement strand
CTCTGTCTGTCTCTGTCTGTCTCTGTCTGTCTCTGTCTGTCTCTGTCTGTCTCTGTCTGTCTCTGTCTGTCTCTGTCTGTCTCTGTCTGTCTCTGTCTGTCTCTGTCTGTCTCTGTCTGTCTCTGTCTGTCTCTGTCTGTCTCTGTCTGTCTCTGTCTGTCTCTGTCTGTCTCTGTCTGTCTCTGTCTGTCTCTGTCTGCCTCTGTCTGTCTCTGTTGTTTCACATTACACTCTGAATCTCACTCACATTGAACCAATCGCCTTTTTAGACTTCTTGGAAACTTTAAACGATCGAAAATCTTTCAAAATTGTTATACTTTTTGTCCTTTAAGACCAAAATTTTACCATCTTTTACTTATTTTAATTCATTTTAATTTGAGCATTTTTGAGCATTTCTTTGGAATTGCGATTCCTACGACATGCCCTGTCTAAGTCTGAAATGGAAATCATTCGAAAGTTCAAGGATTGTAGAAGCAATTGATTAAGTAATAGGGTTTCATCTCGGTTTGAAGACATGAAAAAGATAGTCGTACAAATATTTCACTTGTCTCTTCATTTCTCAGCTGACGATTTCCCTCCTTACCTTTCAACTTTCGTCTTTCCTTTCCTCTCTTCTTTTCGAAATCTGCAAAGTCTATTATTTTGCGAAACCTAATCATAACCCTAATCATTTGCTTTCTGTAAACACGGGCCACTCCTTTCCTTAGATAGACGGGATGAGAGAGAGAGAGAGAGAGAGAGAGAGAGAGAGAGAGAGAGAGAGAGAGAGAGAGAGAGAGAGAGAGAGAGAGAGAGAGAGAGAGAGAGAGAGAGAGAGAGAGAGAGAGAGAGAGAGAGAGAGAGAGAGAGAGAGAGAGAGAGAGAGAGAGAGAGAGAGAGAGAGAGAGAGATAAAGGTAGGAAGGCCAAATGAACGAAGAATACAAGTGAAGATCCAAAGTAGATCCAATCTAATCTAATCTAAACTAATCTAGCCCTAATCCTAATCCTAATCCTTATCATAATGCCAAAAGCATCAATCTACGTCACATAAAATCGCAATCGCAATTAAGAATCAAGATCGATCGATCGTAAAAGTTCGGACGACCAGAGACACCATGCAGCAGAGAAAACAAAATCGCCTGAAACTCCTTGTCAACGCTTTCCTGTTCGTCCTTCCTTCCTTTCCTCCTTCCGTCCTTCCGCCCATCCTCTCATCCATTCATCCATCCGTTCTTCCTTCCGTTCTTCCTTCCTTCCGTTCTTCCGTCCTTTCGACCTTCCATCCTCTCGTGCAAGACCTGTCTTGTTAAAGCGCGCTATAAATTTTCATTTGTATACTGTATTGTATCCTTCCATCCTTTCTTCTTTTCGTCCGTCCGTCCGTCCTAAGCGTCTTTCCGTCCGTCCTTCTCTCTATCCTCCTCCTCCTTCCGTCCGTCCTTCCGTCCTTCTCTCTCTCCTTCCTTCCTTCTATGCGTGTATCGGTCCATTCGTTTGGTGATCGTGGTTTTCGTGGGAGTGGGATGGAGCGGCGCCTCCGATTCAACAGATAAGACATCTTCATTTTCTTCTCTTACACGAATCACGACGAACCGAAAGACACCGAAGACGCCGCCGCATCCAATGCTCCTCTGCCTCCCTCAAAGACATCACAACCACCACCACCTCCACCACCACCAGCATCCCCCGCAGCTACAGCAACATCGGCATCTTTAGGACCATCTGCTGATTAAATACAAACTGACGTACGACAGACGCGCGTTCTCTCTTATCTGCGCACGATCATGTGAAGAAATGGATGACGCGAAGGCACAAAACCAGGCGGACATAGGCACAGGCAGACAGACAAACGGACAGACACAAGAGAAAGAAACACATACGGATCGATTGACATACACGCAGGAAGAGAAAGAGAGACATATAGAATGGTCCTTTGGAGGTGAAGGGATGAAAGAATCCTTTAAGACAGCCATTAGATCGATATAACAAAAGCAGATCTGGATAACGATGAGACAAAAGCTACAGAGACGAAATAATTATGTAAACAATCAAACCAATTAACAATAGGAAACGGATTGCCTTGCTCATAGGTATACAGATAATCACATGCAGGCAGTTAGAGATATGTAGGGACAGGTATACAGACAAGAAACAGATACGTACATACAGATATACACAATGATGGGTCAGACAATCGCACATGGACGTCAAATCTTAGATACAGACAGAAGATAAGCCAGGTTAGAAACTGTGAAACAAGAGACAGATAAACAGACAGACACAGACACATACAGACAGACAGACGAATAACTATTTTTGTCTGACCTATATTAATAATACAATAATTATGCCATCTATTACTGTATCAACATTAATTATATTCTGTTTTTAGCCGATGCATACGTTGCAATTATTGTTCGTCTCAATGAATCTTACTGTCTAGGGCTCTAGGCTAATTAATACCGAAGATGACCAGATGAACTGTCACAGCTTCCTCTCCTATAGTCAATCGTCTGTTGCAAAAGTATCCAGTTTGTAAGTCCATCTGCGCTTTATTTTATTAATTTGGTGGTTTGCTGTTGCTTACGTTCCAGTCTGTGTAATTGCAAAATGATAATTGGTCGTGTATTCTATTAAAACTCAGTTCACTCAAACTCAACTCAAACTGGTAGTAAGTTATAGTGGTAGCTATAGCTACATTGACAGCAGTACTAAGTAGTGGACTATGTAGATTGGCGCTATATAAATTCCTCCCTTGCAGAAGAAGATGGCGTCCTTGGTCCGTCGTTGGTTGATTATATGGCGCCAGACTATATATGACGATGGATTTATGTTGCGCCTGATCTACGACTCATAATTATGGCGATATAGAGTCTCTTTATTATCCTGTGTTCATCTGCAAGACAATCGATACTACACTTACAATCAGTGGATCGGTCTTTGTATCTGTACCTATCGCTGCTTCGACCTTTGACTCTATGTCAGTGTGTATGGGTGGGTCGGTTGCGGTCGGCGGCGGTGGCCACTATCTCTTCTGAGTATAGGTGTTACTTGTTTAGTCCTGTTAAGTGATCGTTGATTTCAGAGTCCACTTGGCTTTTCATTAATCTGCCTACCTTCAATTGCGATAAGCCTGTGAGAATAGAGAGGAGATTCAATTAAAGACCTAGCTTAGTATTGTATCAGACAGAGGCCTAGGATCGTCCTGTTGGCGTTCTTCTCATCGGCGTTCTTGACTGAAAAGTGAGTAACAGTTTTTGTGTAGGGTATCCAAACGAATGTGGAGAATTTGGATTTTATCAGAGGAGGAGGAGGAGGAGGAGAAGAAGGAGAAGAGGAAGGAGAAGAAGGAGGAGGAGAAGGAGGAGGAGAAGGAGGAGAAGGAGAAGAACAAGGAGGAGGAGGAGAAGAAGGAGGGGTACATGGAGACATATCGCAATTTGTTGTGGATTGCGTTGCGTTTAAGTCGGTTTGATCTAAAGGTTAGATTGAGCAGTCGTTAAGTGTTCGTCTCGACAATTTACAACCTCTGCATGTCTACATAACGCAGGCTACAATGTGGGACCTATTGTTTAATATTGTTATCATTACCATTGTCATTAAGCATTTATTAAGCGCCGCTATCTAACGACCAAGCATCAGTCGATGGCGCTCAGCAATGGTAAATAAAGTATGGTCGTTGATAATTATTACCGAAAAAGTTTAATCGATTAATTTCGGCTTGTTCGATTAATTTTTCTTACTTATTTCATGATGTCAAGCGGTACATTTTCGGAGTAAACAATGTGGCGAACAATGATAATGTGAAACGTTTGAGTGGAAAATTAAGCGATCATTTTTCATTTAAGGTAAATGCTGATGGAAAAGTTGAAGATGGCGACAAATTGAACTGTCTTCATTTCAATAAACAATTCGCTTGCTGCCATTCAAACAAATCGCTGACGTATCACCTTCAGCACTATAACGATTGAAGCCTTTTTTTCAGAAAGAAAGTAGCAACGGACAGACGATTGAAGCGATTGAAGACAGACAGAGACAGATACAGAGACAGTCAGAGACAGAGACAGAGACTGGCATTTATTGCAAAGCCTGTTCCTCTTGCGCCATCTTGTGAACTCGACGACGACGACGACGAATTTCGATTTGACGACATTAATTCAGTTGCCAGACATCGACAGAAACCGATTAAATATATGGACGTCCGTTGCTATGACTACAAGTCTTCACTTGAAGCGATTATATATAATATATGATGGCAGCGCTATGGAAGTCATTCGGTCAGGAAATAAGATGACTATCATTAACTAACCAAGCTACGGTATACTAGTAATAACAGACGGATTGTGTATTTTATCGTCCTGATAGGGTTTCGATGTTTAGCCTTTGCTCTCACTGGAAATTGGCAAAAGGACTTCTGTAAAGACAAATATTCTTCTAGCTCACTAAATGAATAATTGAGAGTTGCTTTCTTCAGCCTGTTCTGAGTCTGTCAAATGAACGTCCAATGGCAGATGTTTCTAAGTCGTCGTCCGTCTGTGAGAAATGATCTGACGGCCTGAGAGATGTTAAAGATTAAAGGGTTGAGACGAACGCTCACATGTGGTCAACGAACGCTTCAACACACATGGACCAATTGATCGAATGGTTTACTGTGAAGGGAAATGAGTAATGAATGGGGGGGGGGGGGTCAAGTGGTCAGAAAGACTCTTTGAAATCTCTGTATACTTTCAGGGCATCAAAGATTTAGCGTTCGAGGAAGGGAAGAACTAGAATGGACAGCGGTCAACGAAAAGAGTTTCAAACTCGAGTGCAATACTTACGACTGTGCAAAACACGCGTTGAAAGTTGAATTTCAACTAATAATATTTCCTGGCACTTCTCACCTCTCAGACTAGCCTATGGGCTGAATAAGAGTAGACAGGGCTTCATCTTGAGATAGAAATGTTCGCTTCGTAAAGGAGGATAAGTTGTCCTATGAAAGAAATCATTCTCGACTGAAACATGAAAAACCTTTGTTTCGTTTTTCTAATTATATTTAATTAGAACGTTTGTTGTTTCGACTGTTGACACTTACGTATAATTATGCAGTTTTGATTGCAGTATAGGAAATGGTGAGAGTGACGGGCGTTGTGATTGGTGGAGGCAGTCGAGGCCAAGTGTATTCATCTTACGCCATTCAGTTCCCAGACGAATTCCAGGTACGTTTACGCAATGTACACGGTTTCTATAGGGACCGTGTGACGTCTATAATAGGCCACACGAGATAATCACCACAGCTGCAGATCCAGAAATTCAGGTTGACATAGCCGCAACTGAAACTCGGCAGTAGCATACCTGCTGTCGTTTCTGCCCTAATACAGTACTGGCATACTATGTCTGGCACTAGTGGCATATTTCTGTCATTATTCTGTCATTATTGATAGCACGTCAGTAGTATTAGTGGCGGTTTAAACTGAGACGACGAAAGTTACTTATGCCAAGGATGAAAAGGCAGTCGTTGGAATCTTGTTGTCTCTACGTCTGAGCAGAACTATCCGCAGTAGACTTATAGATGAACGTATCTGAAGAATTTGTACAGAAAAGTTTATAATGTACTCTCTATAGAGTTCCTACTGACGGGTATCTGGTGTAACCCCATTGACCTTTAACCTTGTACGTCGTCCCAAACCTTTGTCTGATATGTCTGTGTGTGTGTGTATGTTTGTCTACGGAGACAGATCGTGGGAGTGGCCGAACCTCAGAAGCACTTGCAGGACGAATTCAAGAGAATCCACAAAATTCCAGATGGCAGAATCTACAACGGTCAGTTCTCTAACAACGAAACTCAGAACTACTTAGACCGACCCCATTCCACGCCAGCTTACTAAATTACTCTAGCTTACATGGGTCCCACATGGAGCAGCCCATATAGGACCCATATAGGACCCATATTGGACCCATATAGGACCCATATAGGACCCAAATGGGATCCGTATAGAGTGCACGTGCGTCCCATCCAATGCCTATGAAAATACTGACCTCGTTTTTCGTCATTATATGCTTATTTCAAGAATTACTATAGAAGCGACAAAAGATGAAAACAATTGATAACGATGCTGATTTAGAAATGACTTTGGATAAATACCAATCAGCTTCACGTTGTATTTACATACGTAGCCCTATCTATCTGTTTGTCCTCTCTATCTGTTTGTCCTTTCTACCTGTTTGTCCTGTCTTTCTGTTTGTGCTGTTACTACTATATTCTGTAATCTTACTGCGTACTTGTCACTTTGAATTAATAAACGAATATTATTATTGTTATTATAAGTTTTCAGACATAGCTACATGTGTGCAATTAAATGTATCTGATAAAATAACCATCCGTCTTTTTTCTGTATTAGGGTGGAAAGAGGCTGCGGAAGAAAAGAAGTTCGCTGACTGTGCTCTGATTACGACACAGGACCAAATGCACAAGGTCATGAGTCGACCTATAAGAGACATATCTCTCTCTCTCTCTCTGTCTCTGTCTCTGTCTCTCTGTCTCTCTCTCTCTCGCTCTCTCTCTCTCTCTGTCTCTCTCTGTCTCTGTCTCTCTCTCTGTCTCTCTCTCTGTCTCTGTCTCTCTCTCTCTCTCTCAGTCTCTTTCTCTCTACACTGTAAATCCTCAGAACGCCGGACGCATCCGGCAGCACATCTGAGGCGTTCTATAAATAAACACTGGCGTACAGAAATATGAACACGTGTGTTCAATACGACGTGTTCAAGTTACGGACAACAGACATTTACGTCAAAGACCGTGAAACTGAAAATGGGACTAAGAGAAAAATTCTCCATAATACTTAGAAATGCAGAATTCATTATGTAAATAATTAAAAAATTTATCGATATCAAGTCAGAATACTGCTAAATACGATATGGCGCGATATAAGCTAACAATCAAAATCGTAACAATGTAACAATGTAAAATGTAACATTAAAGCGTATACGATCAAAAACAATTAGCCTATAAATGGCATGAATAACATTTTAATTCCTATAGCATTTGTACGTGAAGTAAGTTGAATACAAGACTTAGTGTACGTTAGAGCTGCATATTTTGAACACCGGCGTTCAATTAAGGACGCGCTGGGCTGCAATATTTGAACGCATGCGTTCAATCTTTGACCACGACATGATGAATATAATAATCACGTCTTCGTCCGCCATTGGTGATCTGTCCATAAATAGTTCGCTAAGGTTGTGTTAAGTATTCAGTCAGGCATCGCAGTAGATATATTTTAGGAATTTAGATATTATAATAAATTCTAATGTTTCGTTTATTTATTTGATATGTTCTTTCAGTTTGCAAAGCAAACTAAGTTTACCATGCGCCTATCGAGGCGCATTGTTTCCATAGGGTTATGAATATTAATGAAGTCTGTACGTATACGCGACCCACATTCGTTCTTGGCGGAATGGCGGTTATGTTTTGAACTATGTGCTGAAGTTTTATTTTCAAAGATACTGCTGAAACTAGAAATCTTTTGGATATGTTCATTATGTGCTTAAAATTGTTGTAAAACTACACAAGCGTGAGTATGTCTCCGCACGAAATGTGCAAACGTAACGTCATAATATTCAATAGCAAATTGCAAATGTACTTTAAGACGCTATAGTCCTTGTAATATAGCAATTTCTGATTCCTCGGTTTCATTGATGAAATGTAATTAACCCATTTAGCACTTTACATGGATAATAACTGCTTTCGTTGTGATTCTTGTATTTTTTGGGAACAATTTCTTCTCAGATTTAAAGACTCGTTGCGCCAGATGACTTCAGCATGAACCAAATTTCAGAGTGGCATGCGGGTACGCAGCACAGAAATATAACAATTTAAAAGTGCAATGTAGGCCTACATCGTCATCACAAACAGGTCATAAATGCTGCTGTAAAAATTTGCTGATCCAATAACTTCAAGTGACAAGGGCGAAGTAGTCGGTAGTGGTGTTTTACTGCCTGAATTTGATGTTTAACATGCTTCCGACAGTATTTGGGAATTTATAAAGTTTATAGGGCCTAATTAAATGTGATTTTGTTGGTTTTTGGATTATTAAACAGACAGTGTTAACTGCTAGAATGGATAATAGATTGGATCCCCAAAGTCTCTTTAAAACACATCAATTTCAAAACAGGCTTTCGAGTGGCGCATTAGAAGTTTAGAGAGTATTACGATTACGATTATATGTCTGGTATCTTTTTGTATAGGGTACTGGCCGAATGTTACTCGTGCAGTTCACTTGTAGAGCACGAGACACATTTCAACCAGGGAAGTGAGAAGGAAAGAGGCCCGCATTTTCCAGCTTCCTCTGTAGTAGTTGTGTTGAAGGTCAGTGACTGTTGATTCAGAAAGTTTTCTATGGTCTAATTTTTATCACAATTTCTCATTGCTATAAATTTACTCACAATGCAAGGAGCAATTCAATGCGCCATGGTGAAAACAAATCATTAATAATCATAGTTTGCAAATTACTCTTGAATGTAAGTTGTTTTTAAGGATAATCATTATAACAGTTTCATTAGTTGAATGTTCAAGCCATTTTATAAACTAAAATTAATACATTTCAACTGCTCAAATATATTTCCATATTTGATATTTGCAATCTATCCAGTGTACCTAAATTATAGGACAATGATGACTTGTCCTATAATTTAGGACAAGTCATCTCTTGTCAGCTTCTCTCTGTGTCTTCTTCATGCCTGCCTTTCAATGTGCATTATGTTCAATCAAACGTCATCTATTATATTTTTACACATACTGTAGTACTAGTCATTTTGCATGTTGTGCACTTTGTTTCAGATCATTGCAGACAATGCTGTGGCACAGTCTTTGGAGACAGCGGAGAGTGAGCCCTGCATATCGTTGTTCTGACAGTGAGCAACGACTTACCCACATTTTCGTTGTGGGTAAGTGACACAGCTGTGACTAAAGTGCCAAAGACCAATATTCTGAGTGCCACCCTGCTGCTGCTTGTCTCACACTATGTTTTCGACCTAGAATACTCTAGGTTTTATGCTAATCTTTTGGGCGTTCTCCAAACTCTGACAATTATGTGAAGGACACCAGCAATTCAGCAGTTCACATTTTTCATTACGAAACTGTGTGCTGTTATGGAAAGTTTGCAGGAGTCATTACCTAACGATTAACCACGTCTTATCCTGTGACACTGACAAAATAAAAAGAACCATTATTTGCAGGATTTTCAGATGCTAAAGTTGAATGTGAAATTTCAATGTTAACAATTGTCATCAATGTCAATGGCATTGTAATTAATTTCTAGTTAATTTAGGATATTTGTAGTTCTATGTTCTGTTGGAATATGCATGTGTGCTTTTATATTTTTTATTAGCATTTGGATTTAAATTTAAATATCCATGACACTTGGTTGTGGTTCATTCACATATATCTGATATCCGGACAGAGGAGGAAGAGAGGGTCATGCAAATGCGGTCAAGGGAGGAAGTCTTATGGCTTAAGCAGACGTCCAGATGAGTCTACATGTACATGTACAAGGCTTTTAGTTCAACCTGCTTTAAGCACAAACTTCAGTTATACGATGGGAGACATTGATTCAGTTTTTACAGCTTTAAGTGCTGTAATTGACGTATGGAAACTTGCTTTACATTCAAGTTTCAAATAGCAAGTATTCAGACAATTCAATTATGCATGTGCTTATAAATTAAGATATAGAACAAGGAGTTTTGTAAGGGTGTCTTCTGCATGTTAATGCATTATAACTTACCTGGCTTTGGAGTGCAGACGTCTGCAAAGTGGGAGAGTAAGGCCAAAAGCGGACAAAGGGTGATGGAAGGTCCAAAGGCGGTACTTTTTGGGGCGTCCTTTATGGACGAACCCTTACTGTGCAATTGCATTGAAGTATGATTAGTTTATATCTCAATTCTGACTCCTGAAATAGCTGTGTTAATATTTTGTCTTAATTTTTGAATGTATTAGGCCTATACATGCAATTGCTTTCGTTATATTGTATTGTATATTATGAATATATACGTGTTTTCTCTCAACTCTGAAAATTTGTGGTTATGGCAAGTGTTCATAGGTTGAGAACACTAGTGTTAATGAAGAGCACATTGTTGTGTTCCGTTCATGAGCACTAGCGTTTAGAGCAGGGTTTGAACGCCCGGACGCGTTCTATTAGTGTTACATTTACGCGTTTAAAAATTTGCACACGTCATGCGTTAACGAGTAGAACACCCATCAAGCGTTTAAAAATCGTAACACTAGTGTTCAGAAATTTAATGCTAGCGTTAACATTAGAAACGCCGGACGCGTTCTATTAGTGACGCGCATAGGTGTTCAATAATCATAACACTAGTGTTCAAAAACTTAATGCCAGCGTTAACATTAGAAACGCCCGGACGCGTTCTATTAGTGTTACAATTTGGCGTTTAAAAATGTGTTCTAGTTGTGAACACCCGGCTTTAGAGTGTACTTCAGTAACCATCTGTCTGTCTGTCTGTCTGTCTGTCTGTCTGTCTGTCTGTCTGTCTGTCTGTCTGTCTGTCTGTCTCTCTCTCTCTCTCTCTCTCTCTCAGTCTCTCTCTCTCTCTACTTCAGTAACCATCTTAGAAGAGAGTTTGACCCTGACAGTCGCCTTCGTTGACATGACTTTAGGCCCGGTGTAGCTGGCCATCATTTGCCATCAAGGGTTCGGTTAGGGTCAGCTGATGGATCAGTGAACGTGCATGGCTGTCTCGGTTGTTGATCGTCAAACATCTTCCACTGTATACAGTTCTTCTTTCATAACTGTAATTAGCAACTTCTATCGCGCCGATGCTCAAGGCGTCAACCGATGGCCCACCCTCAAAACCAGGTCGTAATGACGTCATTATCTCGTCCGCTAAGACAGACAGGCATCCTATATGACACAAGCGACCGACCACTGCAGCGGACAGAGATGCAGAGAGTTCAAAGACCTGGAAGATTCTGGTATACAACCCACCCAGTCACTCTTCTTTATAAAAGACTCCTTTAATAAACGATCTAATCATTTAAATTTCAGTTCTCATTTACCTGCATTCTAAGAATATCTTGTGCTGCCGTTAGTAGGACATATAGATGAAAAGCAACAATGACTGGTTGACTGTTATTCTTCTCTAGGAATCGGCGATCGCATTTGCAAGAAAGGGTTATCACATCCTGCTTGAAAAGCCAATGGCGGTATGACGAACCACATTGATCTGTCTGTTCTATTGTCTTCATTTTGGTTACGATCTGACATCTAAACACGATGCCTAAAATCGTCCTTTTTATTTTAATACCTTGATTTGATAAATTTATATGAACATTAAGAAACTTTATGCAATCCTTCAATGTGAAAACGTCTGCTGTTGAACTTAAATATGATTGCTGTGCTTTTACAATAATTTTAAGCTTTAAAGGGGATGCTATTATAGCTGTTGAAAGCAAGAGCAATGTATCCGTATGTTTGCATCTGTTTGTAATGTGAAGGTCAGCTACAAAGACTGTCGAGAGATTTCTGATGAGTGTAAGAAAGCGGGAGTTCTGTTGGCTGTCTGTCACGTTCTGCGCTATGCACCAGAATCACTGAAACTGAAGGAACTGATCGACTCTGGAACGATCGGAGAAGTCGTCAGCATCCAACTCATGGAACCGGTAAAAAATTATATGTATATTATCAGAAGATGATGCAACTAATCGGTTACTTTATCAGTATTCATGATGTGATTATCTGCATTTTGCAGTTAATAGTATCATCAGTTAACGCAAGTAAAATAAGAAAATAAGAATATTCTGTATTTGACTACCAGCAAACGCACAATAGTGCATTGTATTCATACATACCTCTAAACACGCGTAGACATACATATATTGTGTAGACGAGAGAAAACGTATATATGTATGGTCTGTTCGACTGTGTGAGTGAAGGTCGGCTTCTGGCACTTCACGCACTCGTACGTCCGTGGCAATTGGCGAAATACGACGACGTCATCGTTCAGTCTCCTGACGAAATCCTGTCACGACGTTGACCTCGTTCTGATGTTGATGGGTCAACGGAAATGCACAGCAGTCTCCTCATTCGGATCGCTCAAACACTTCCGAAAAGAAAACCAGGTCAGAGGAAGTGGACGACTAGGAGGAGGAGGAGAGATGTCGGCACGATCAGTTATATACTGCTAATCAATTAGAATTAGAATTAGCTATTTGTCTAATCGATTAGAATCTAATCGATTAGAATCTAATCGATTAGTTACCCATCTCTGTAGACTAGGAGGAGGAAGGAGGAAGGGGAAGACAGGAGGGGTACTTGCGAAGGGGGGTCCAAGGGCTGTATGTGGCCACTTCCTTCTGATTTAAGTGGATGAGAATGGCGCCCGGAGAAATGACCCAACGACTAAATCTACGATTGAGGTCAATGTTTCAGTTCCTGGCGAAGTCTATGGACGCCATCTATCGAGTTATCAGTCTTAAACAAATCTCTCATCTGTGTTTTATATTCTCAAACTTAAGATTTTTAATACGTTGTCAAAATGGCCGACTGATGAGATTTTTATTAAGCTGAAGCTCATTAAAGTTGGTTGTCCTTACGAAATGCGCCTAAATAAATGTTAAGACAATTTCCGCAAGTTCTCAGCTGAGTCAACTTATCTCTTTCAACTTATCTATTTCAACTTATCTGTTTCAACTTATCTATTTCAACTTATCTATTTCAACTTATCTATTTCAACTTATCTATTTCAACTTATCTATTTCAACTTATCTGTTTCAACTTATCTATTTCAACTGATCTATTTCAACTGATCTATTTCAACTTATCTATTTCAACTTATCTGTTTCAACTTATCTATTTCAACTGATCTATTTCAACTTATCTGTTTCAACTTATCTATTTCAACTTATCTGTTTCAACTTATCTATTTCAACTTATCTGTTTCAACTTATCTATTTCAACTTATCTGTTTCAACTTATCTGTTTCAACTTATCTGTTTCAACTTATAGACTGTTTCAACTTATCTGTTTCAACTTATCTGTTTAAACTTATCTGTTTCAACTTATAGACTGTTTCAACTTATCTGTTTAAACTTATCTGTTTCAACTTATAGACTGTTTCAACTTATCTGTTTCAACTTATCTGTTTCAACTTATAGACTGTTTCAACTTATCTGTTTCAACTTATCTGTTTCAACTTATCTGTTTCAACTTATCTGTTTCAACTTATCTGTTTCAACTTATAGACTGTTTCAACTTACCTGTTTCAACTTATAGACTGTTTCAACTTATCTGTTTCAACTTATAGACTGTTTCAACTTATCTGTTTCATCTGATCTGTTTCAACTTATCTGTTTCCACTTACTTAGCTACCGAAAACTAATTTCGTATTCCTGGCTGATCTGATTGTTTAGATCTCATTTGAATGAGTCTTGTGCATTATAACTAAGGCGCTATATAAGTCATTGGATTAGATTTTACGTATGATTGTTCTTTGATTGTCTTTGTTCTTATTGTTGTAACTTTGAAGCCAAAGGGAGCGTCCGCGCGTTGTCTGGATTGCAGCGTTGAGTCGCAATGTCCATATTCGGCCAAACGCATCTACTTCGGAGAATACGCAGCCGTTCGTAGCCTATAACACTTCTTCTTTCTAGTAAAGTACAAATAGATGATGTATCAGTATCAGTAAATTTCGTTTGCCTCCTTCTCTGTTCGATTGTCATCTAAACACGAACAATCGTCGAACAGGTGGTGCATTGTTCATTGCATCGTTTTAAAATGCGTTCCAGTTGACGATGGTTGAGAGGTGAGAAGTGCAAAGACGCTGAGGCAGCAGTTGCAGAAGGATTACGTTGATTGAGTTACAGCTGCAGTTGTGACGTTGAGGAGGTAAAGGAGGAAAAGGAGAAGAAAGGAAAAAAGAAAGATGACAGGAGGAGGAGAAGAAGGAGGAAGAAGAGGATAGTGGCCGTCGAGAGTGATGCTGCTGCTGCAGCTGCTGCTGCTGCTGTCGCCAGCCTAACGTTCATGTTTATGCAAATCAGACAGTAATGAAGAGGATGACTTGACGACGACGACGATGATGGAGGTGATGACATAACGACAGTTATTGTTTCGTACATACAGGGCAGAAGATCTTGGCCGTTGTCTGCGATCACTAAAGTCGTCGACATAGAAAATCTGACTGAGGCGCTGAAATCTGGACCGTACGGAAGATGCGTCTACGACTGCGATAATGACGTCAACGACAACCAGGTACTTACTTACTTACTTACTTTTACTTACGCGCGCGCGCTTACTTACTTACTTACTTCACTTTTACTTACTTACTTACTTACTTACTTACTTACTTACTTACTTACTTACTTACTTACTTACTTACTTACTTACTTACTTACGAGATGCTGGATTTTGAAATCTTTAGGGTTTGGTTTTGATGCCTTGTGCATTAGACACCGGCGTTTTAGAAGTTGCTAATTATGATAAGTAATAAAATGTTAACAGGGCTAATAGCACTCGACAAAATGAGTTTCAGCTATAGGTTCAGAGTTAAGGTGACTCCATTTGACTCACTCGATCATCAAGGCGAGCCTCACGTCGAGTCTGTAAAGTCAAAATGAATTATAGACGTTTTGCTATATCTAGAAGCTCATTTTTCAATGAATTGATTGGGTGGCTGCAGTGGTTAAATTGGTCATCCCAAGGTGGCGGATCCTTCACGAGCGCTGCCCGTCTGCATGAATGACACGACAGTACACACACTGAACGAAACGAGAATAAGTCTAACCGAATCAATTAAGAGAAGAGGTCAGATATGTTTTATAAGACTGCATCATTGTCGAAAACTCTTGGAATCTATATAAGCTGACTTAATCTCATCATTGGGGTCTTCGCCTTGTTTAGCACAATGAGAGTAATATTTCGGCAGTTGTGATTCTGTTTGGTTGTATTGGTGTTGTCATCCCATTTGTTGTTTGTTGGTGTTGCCAGGTGGTTAACTTGCAGTTTGAAGGCGGAGCGACAGTCAATTTCTT
>JACEVL010000550.1:402500-407500 GCA_020284085.1 Aporrectodea caliginosa | reverse complement strand
AATCTATTTAACGTACTTCAGACTTAAAGACTTTGAACCAATTAACTCCAATCAGGACTCAGGAAGTCACACATGCATGGAGACAAACACACATAAGCCTACATACATACATACATACATACATACATACATACATACATACATACATACATACATACATACATACATACATACATACATACATACATACATACATACATACATACATACATACATACATACATACATACATACATACATACATACATACATACATACATACATACATACGTACATACATACATACATACATACATACATACATGCATGCACATCAGTCATACATGTTGGCCAGGTTAGCTAGAGTTGTTAAAGCGTTTACGTCTATAAGAGCCTTTCTGTGTTAGGATAGGATATCGGTTCATGGCTCATTTAAGTGATTTGAATTGCTGAAGAATGTGTTGGGCTATAATATATAAGCTATGACAGTCCGCATACGAGGATCTTAAGTGGCGTGCATGGTGGCCTTGCAGAGGGGGCGGGCAGCGGTGGTGCAAGATCTATTTAAATTCCTTTGAAGAAGAACCGGGTTGAGATAAAACGGTCCGTATCGAAAGCGAGTACATTTACGTTTTTGCATCATGAAATAATCCATTGTAAGAGTATTGAATTCAATTCGCCAACTGGCGCCACTTGTCTACCCCGATCAGCTGCTTCTGCTCTGGCTCCCAATTGCGCGGAGTTTATTGACGAACGCCTCCGACCCTACCCATACAGCGACCGTTTCCTTGTCTGCTGCAGTTCATCAGGTTTATATGCGAATAATAGTATAATATCAATCAACATGCGAGTAATAGACCAATTAATATTATTATTAAATTTATTCTGCGAGAGGCGCATCATAAATTATTAGATACGATACGATAATTATTAATATGCGACTAACAGACCCGTTAATTTGTATCGTATTATATCTGAACATTTATAAAGCGCCTCTCGCAGTATGGACTATTCAGTGGCGCTCTCAGTGCAGAAGGTCCGGGGAAAGATAAACGTCTTCAGGGAACGAGCAGATGAGGAGGAGAACCCAGACAATAATAGTTTTACACGAAGAGAAGTGGGAAGGTCATTCCAAGCAGAAGGGCCCACAACAGCAAATCATCGACGTTAGGCTATAAAGCGGTCCCATTCCGACGGACAAAAAGACCAGTTAATATGCGGCTAATAGAATTCATAAGACATAAGACATAAGACATTTTTATTGTTCCCCAGAATGAATACATACAGTGCATGTGTTTATTTTTAACAATGAATAAGAATAACATCACATGGTAAATAATGACAGTAGTTTAAGGGTTCAATAGGCACACCTAAAGGGACAAGTCCCGCTGGGCAGGGGCCTACTTACTAAGTGATTAGTGCAGCAAGATGACAGAAGTTGGTTGTGTTGAGTGGATGTAAGGGACATTGTTTACATATTTATGGACAATTTAACTACAGAACAGTAGGGGAGAAAAACACTTTAGTGGAGCAAGAACTCAGACATCATCTACAAGCAGTTGCAAAAAACACACCAAATGAAACCATAAATGAAACAGAAAAAAGAAAAATTAAACAACGTCATCTACAAGCAGTTGCAAAAAGCACACCAAATGAAACCATAAATGAAACAGAAAGAAGAAAAATTAAACGTTGTTTAATGCGTGTGCACGCAAGAGATTTTTAAAGTGAATGAGGCTCTTAGCAGTACGAATATTGGTTGGTAAGTTATTCCATAATACAGGGCCCTGAAATTTTATTGAAAACTTACGGGCATTAGTTCTTGCAGCTATACTTCTATAATCACTGTTGCTTCTAGTGAGGCCAGGATGCAGTACAGGAGTGAAGTAGGACGAAAAGCAGGAGGGAAGTAGGTTGTTAGTATACTGATACATAAATTCGCAGGTTTGTATAAATTTGATTTGCCTAAGATTTAAAAGTTTATATTCCAGGAAGAGCGGTCCAGTGTGAGAGTAGCCAGGAGATTTTGAGATGACTCTTAAGGCCTTTTTTGTAAAATCTTCAAGCCATTGAGATGTGTATCATAGGTAGAAGACCAAATCAGGTTACAGTATGTGAGGTAAGGATATATAAGAGTATAATAAAGGTCTGTTAATACATATAACGGTAGCAGGTAGGATACCCTTTTTATGATGCCTATGTTTTTTTTAATTTTGTTGCTTATTTCAGTAATGTGTGTTTTCCATTTTAGGTTCTGGTCAATGTGGACTCCTAGGAATTTTGTTGTCAAGACTTCAGGAATGGTTTTGTTATCAATAAGCAGTTCATTAGTAGTATTGGGTATTTGCTTTTTTGTCGAACGAAAAATAATATAATTAGTTTTACTGAGGTTTAGGGATAGTTTATTAGCTTTGAACCAATCACTAGCTGATGTTAGTTCACTATTTGCTAGCTGGAATAGCTGGTCATATGAGGCATGGGACAAGAAAACATTGGAGTCGTCAGCAAATAGGATGTAGTGTAAGATGGAGGAGGAGTTAGGGAGATCATTTATATATATCAAGAACAAGAGAGGCCCAAGAATTGAGCCTTGCGGAACTCCAAACTCGATGAGTTGGAGATTAGATAGCCTGCCATTACATGATACTTTTTGGTATCGATTAGTTAAATAGCTTTTAAACCAATTAAGAGCATTTCCTCTAATGCCATAGTGTTCCAGCTTGGCCAAGAGAATTTTGTGGTCCACCGTGTCAAAGGCCTTGGCTAGGTCAAGAAATATGCCCATAGAGTATTCATTCTTGTCCATGGCCATAGTTATTTTGTCCTGTATGTCAAGCAAGGACATAGAGGTAGAGTGACCGGGTTGGAAGCCATGTTGGAGAGGGTATAACAGGTTTTTTTGTTTTATATACAAGAGTAAGCGATCATACATTACTTTTTCAAACAATTTCGAGAAGAAAGGCAGTATTGAAATTGGTCTATAATTTGTAACTTCAGTTTTTATACCTTGTTTGTGTATTGGCAAGACCTTGGCGATTTTTGCCTCAGCAGGAACTACTCCATTTTTAAGTGAGCAGTTGATTATCTCAGCTAAAGGGGCGGCCAGAAATTCCAGTACAGGGGATAGTAAATGTGGATTCATGTCATCTGCGCCAGAGCTATGTGTTGATTTAAAAGTCTTATTGATGGCAATTAATTCTTGAGGACAAGTTGGTATAAGGACAAAAGAGTTTACTGAGGATGGGGGTAGGTAGTCCTGAAATCCTTTATTTGATGGAGGTATTTTATTTGATAGTGCTTTTGCCATTCCCGTGAAATAAGAATTAAAGTGTTCTGCCATTGTATTAGGATCAGATATTAACTCTCCATTTAGATTAATTTCATTTATCCAAGTGTCCTTATTTTCAGTTTTGACAATCTTCCTTATCACCTGCCAGGTTTTTTTATATCCTTATTGTATTTGATAAATTCATTCGTGTAGTAGGATTGTTCAACCTTAGTACGGATTACTTTGTAGTTGTTACGGTACTTCGTAAATATATTTTTATTTTCAGGAGTAGGATTTTTTATGTATTTAATATAGAGTTTTTCTTTCTTTTTTATAGAATTTAGAAGGCCCTGGGTCATCCAAGGTTGATGAAATGTGTTTTTTTTGGAAATTTTTTTTGGTTTTAGGGGGAAGGCTTTATCATAGCTAGCTTTGATTACATTTACAAACAAATTATATGCTTGACTGGGATCATTTTCATTGCAGGATGCTATAATTGGAGCCCAGTCTACATTAGATAATGTATTTTTAAACATTTCAGAGGCTTCCTTAGTTGTTGTTCGTATCATTTCAATCTTCCCCATATTTTGCATTGTATGCGGCTTAGTTTGGGTCCAGGTTATGATAGGTAGATGGTCAGATATGTCAGATGTTACTATGGCAGAGTCGATAATACAGTCAAGAGAATTTGTGAATGTATTGTCTATTAGGGTTGCTGTAGTCGGGGTGATTCTAGTCGGTTGCAAAATCAATGGGAAAAAATGATGGACAGTCATGCATTCAATGAAATCATTTGTAGGGGTATGGTTGTCAAATGCTAATAAGTCAATATTAAAATCGCCAGTTAAAAAAAGTTTCTTCCTGTTGTTCTTCCCTATAGTCAAGTTTTCCATTAGCGAGTCAAATTGCATATTGAATTCATCCAAGTTCGAGCCTGGCGGTCTGTATACAACACCAATCAAAATAGGCGTACCCTTACCTTGGGGAATACTAATGAATAGGTTTTCAAATGCAGTTACAGTCATAGAGGTAGAGAGATCTTCTTTTAAAAATTCAATGTCACGTCTAACAAAAAACCCAACCCCTCCCCCTCTCCCCTCCTTTCTGCTCTTGTGAATAAAGTTGTAGCCCGGAATAGTGATGGTATCTGCCATTAGTTCGGGCAACCAGGTTTCAGTCACTGCCAAGACACAAACTGGGAGCTAATGCAGTAAAAGTTTAATTTCATCGAGTTATGGGGTAATGCTACGACAGTTTAGATGCATCATGGAAAAGATTGAGGAGATATTATTGAATCTATGAGTCAGCTGCGATGGGCTATAGTATTCACACTCTTTTATGTTATTCCAGAAATAATTTTTATCAGGGTCCAAGTCCTTGTTATTAAGAAGCGGTCTATGTGATTCATCTTGATTGAACAATTCAAGTCTAGTGGGTTTGTGGGGTTTAAAATCATCCATCCTTTCTAAGTCAGTTGACTGACTGTTAGAGTCCTTATCAGTAGAATTCAGAGGGCATATACATTTTGTACAGTGCCGGTCCATGAATGCAGCAGATACATTAATAGCTAGACAAGTTACATGGCAATGAGTTTCACAACAGTTACAGATTCTGGCAGCCTGATCAACATCTATATGATTAGTGCACACACAACAATGCAGTAAGTCAGATCCAACCGGATCAATGTTCATCCAACACAAGAAAACGAAAAAAGTCAAACAAAACATCCGAATAACCGACATAAACACAAAAA
>JACEVL010000550.1:375000-392500 GCA_020284085.1 Aporrectodea caliginosa | reverse complement strand
CATCATCATCATCATCATCATCATCATCATCATCATCATCATCATCATCATCATCATCATCATCATCGTCGTCGTCATCAACGTCATCATCATCATCATCGTCATCATCATCATCATCATCATCATCATCATCATCATCATCATCATCATCATCAACAACGTCATCATCATCATCATCATCATCATCATCATCATCATCATCATCATCATCATCATCATCATCATCATCATCCTCATCATCATCATCATCATCATCATCATCATCATCATCATCATCAACAACAACAACGTCATCATCATCATCATCATCGTCATCATCATCATCATCACCACCATCATCATCATCATCTCATTCAACTTCCATCTATCCATCATCCGTATCCATGGCTCCTGGTTTCTCTGACCTCCATTGGATTTCGATAGAAATCATTAGATTACTATTACTGCTCTAATTATATTGTCATTATCTGTTGGCATCCACGAAAGAGAGATTTAAGAGATAGGATGAAGAGAACTGTCGCTCTGTGGCACTTTGGTCCATTATAAGAGATCAAATGCGATCTATGTAGGACAATGTCTAACCATCCCATAGACGAAGGAAAGACCATCATCTGCGGTTAATAGCTGCTGCTGCTGCTGCAGATGATGATGCTGCTAATGATAATGATGAGCATCATATGCGCTCACAAATTACGACTCAAAAGGCGCATCATGAGTTGTTTCAATGTTTGCTGTAGTTTAGTGAATAAGTTTCGGAAGTCAGAATGTCAAATCAAATGAGGAAAGAAAAATGGCTGCCTCTGGAGAACTGAACGAAATGACGCAACGAATGACGTCACCTGTGACGACAGAGAATCATGGATGAAATAAAAAGAACTGTTGGTTTATTAATTAAAGAGAGGTTTGAGACCAGATTGGACCTGATGGACTCATTCCCCATTCACTCCTCTGCTCCTCCTCTTCATTGCGCATTATCCCACTGCCTCTGCTTTCCCTTGGCCCTGATCCCTCTCACCTCCCTCTCCTGTCTCTTGGACCTCTCTGTCTCCTTGGAGACCTCACGTGGCTTCTTTTGTAAATGGCCGCTGATATAAAATGCACGACAGAAAGATCTGAAGCATTTGCTTCAAAGATCCGCATTTCGGAGGAAAACAGCGGACGAATTCGGAATACTCTATATCCACAGACATTTATATCTTCTTCAGACTGCTCGTCCTCTTCTTCCTGCTCCTCCTCTTCCTCCTCTTCCTCCTCTTCCTCCTCCTCGTCTCTTGGAATCTGTGCAACAACAGACGAGAGAGTGAGTGAAAGAAAAAGGGAAAATTAGAGAGAGAGAGAGAGAGAGAGAGAGAGAGAGAGAGAGAGAGAGAGAGAGAGAGAGAGAGAGAGAGAGAGAGAGAGAGAGAGAGAGAGAGAGAGAGAGAGAGAGAGAGAGAGAGAGAGAGAGAGAGAGAGAGAGAGAGAGAGAGTGAGTGAGTGAGTGAGTGAGTGATGTAGAGCAGTGCTTCCCAAACTTTTCAGTGTCACGGACAGGCAGGAATTTTCCAACTGCACGAGTAGGCCTACCGGTGCTTACATTTATTAACTATTTCTCTTTTTCACGTAAATTCCTCAAATATGTATTAAAATTGATTTAACTGCATGTTTAGCCAGTTCTATGACTCTTGCCCTTTATATGCTAGTCTAATAAGTGTTTTTGTTATGACTTATAACTATTATGAAATTATTAATTTATGTGAAAAATATGGCGGAACCATTTCTTGATTCCGAAACAATTTGACCAGTTTCTTGACTCACTTTGCAGACCGGCAACTGAGGGCTCGCGGACCGGCACCGGTCCGCGGACCACCACTTTGGGAAGCACTGATGTAGAGAAAGAGAAAGAGAGCTATAGCCTATAGAGATACAAGGAGAAAGGGGGTAACAGGACAATTACCCCCGGACAATTACCCCCGAACAATAACCCCGGACAATAACCCCCGGACAACAACCCCCGGTCAATAACCCCCATACCGATACAGTACATACAGTAAACAGTAAACATGAAGGATTGACCGAACATCCGAAACTTGAGTAAACACGAAAGACGTACCATGCATCAAAAACCAATTATTAGACAATAATATTATTAAAATATTGGACACAGAGTAGACATGAAAGAATTACCAGACAACATGAAAGAGGTCAACCACTATACAATACAAATGGAAATCTATTTCTATCCATGATGGAATTTATAAAATCTGATCAAGGAAAAGATAAACTTAGTTTTGAAGGTTATGCATACGTAAAGCAGAAAATAAGACAATGCATTACAACAAGTTCATTGCAGCCAATTTCTGGCTGGTTACCCATCACAACCTCCAAGGAAGTACAGTAGTATGCTAACTCGAACGAATGCAAGGATTCTGGCCGTCATTAGCAACTACAATGGTCTTGGTTGGGGGAATAACCAGGTCATCGGGTGCAGCAGAACGAAGAAATCCACGACCATGCAGGAATAAATAAGGAATACGTTTGAGAGACGAGGGATAGAATTGCTTCATTAACTTGACGACGACCACGTCTTCTAACTGATGCTTTATCAGACATCGTTCAACCTCCTCTTCCAGATGACCACCAGATCTAAGATCAGTTGCAGAACCATCGGGGGTCATCGGGGGTCAAAGTACGATTCCTGTCTAGATCGCAATGCATTCTAGGCGAAGATCACCAGTCACCCTGGCGCCACACTCCTCTCCCATCCTCTGCCCCTCCTCTGCCCCTTCTCTGCCCCTCCTCTGCCCCTCCTCTGCCCCTCCTCTGCCCCCTCCCATTATAATTATAGGGTGATGAAGAGGGGAAAGGTTTGCACTGGAAATAACCAGCGAAACGAGACGAGTTCTGCTTCAATTTATTAGGTTGGAAGTGTAAGAAGAAGAAGCCGTAATGATGATCGATGAGAGAACGGGTATTGGCTGCGATGACGAGCCACAGAGGGTTGCCTCAGGGTTGCCTCAGGGTAGCCTCCGAGTGGCTTCAGGGTGGCCTCAGGGTGGCCTCAGGGTGGCCTCAGGGTTGCCTCAGGGTTGCCTCGGGGTTGCCTCGGGTTTGCCTCTACCAAAGACGGCTGCACAGAAATTCAATTTGTCCGTTATCATACACAGCCGAGCAACGATGACTGCGACGAAGACCAACATATCAGACGACTTATATAGTTTCATCCCGATATCATCAGCCCCTCCAATGCAATGCGCATGACCGCTCCCTCTTTATATGGAGGCAAATGAACCACCACCAGCTGCAGCAGCATCGGCTGGAAGTGATGATCAGCCACTCATCCACTCCTCATCATTAAGCCATCTGTTCCCCTTGACGACGAAATCAGACGATCGAGACAGGAAGACAGACACACACACAGACAGACAGACAGACACCAATTTCTTCTTGTGATGGAGGATTATTTGGTTGTCATGAGGTATGAGTACACGTGCACTGGCTGTATACAGGTAAAACTATTCCAATACCTGTCTAGCACAAAATCCTAATAATCTGTGGAGTCTGTCCATTCAATCATATAAGACAACAGATGACCTTCCAAAGCCACAGACGACGAATTGAAGTTCTGCAGAAATCCAATGGAAGCGAAATAGTGAAATGTAAGAGATGACGACGAGGAGAAAAGCAACCATCAAAACGTACAATCATATTCCGTTCAGTGTCATTTGCGATGTTCAGCGTCGCTTTTAACCAAGCATATCGCATGGATTACTGTACAAAAGTCAAGCTGCAAAGTTAATTGAAACCTAAAAAACCGAAACTAGCTGTCGATGTGATAATCATCGTCCACTGCGTCAAGGGGAAGATATGAGGAGCGATTACTCCATGGAAGCAGCGAGTACAAGATACCAGTAATTACAATCAAGGTATCGAATCTAATTAGTCTTCAATTAGAGAGCTGCAACATGATTGTCATCGAAATATTGAGGGAGGAAGAGGGGGAGAGAGAGGGAGAGACAGACAGAGACAGAGACAGAAACAGAGACATGGACAGAAACAGAGAGACAGACAGACAGAGAAACAGACAGACAGAGAGACAGACAGAAAGACAGAGACAGATAGAGAGACAGACAGAAAGACAGACAGAGACAGACAGAGAGCGAGTAAAGCCATCGGATCTCTAAGTTCTTATTTCTTTTCTCTGCCGATTCATATAAAAACTGAGCAAATTTCTCTGACTGCATCCTCCACTCTTTCGCATCTCATCGATTCTCCTCGGATGATGATGATGATGATGATGATGATGCTGGTCTTCAAATGCTTCAGCAGCAGGGGCTCAGTGCCCCCTTCATGTGCCACCAAATATGATGTGGCCTAATAAGATATGGGAAGCCTTGGCAATGAAACTTCGTATGGAACATCTCTCTCACTCTCTCTCTCACTCTCTCTGTCTCTCTGTCTCTCTGTCTCTCTGTCTCTCTCTGTCTCACTCTCTCTCTCTCTTGCTCTCTCTCTCTCTCTCTCTTGCTCTCTCCCGTTCTCAGATGAAGTCAGAGAGAGACAAACGCAACCATTTGGACTGCATGGTTCGACGGTGGGCTTAAGTTCACTTGAAAGAAGCCTAAGACGAATAAAATTGGATACAGACAACGACAGATATTATAATTCGACGCTGCATCCTCCGCAGCTATTTAGCCAACAAACACAGATTATAGAAATGAAGAAATAGAAAGCACATGGAATCATGTGTGTGTCTCTCTCTCTCTCTCTCTCTCTCTCTCTCTCTCTCTCTCTCTCTCTCTCTCTCTCTCTCCACTTCCTTCTGCCTCAACTGGAAACTCTAGACGCAGAGAACCATTTCTCCAGCCCATTAAAACGACGACCAATGGAGTCGACCACAAGAGCTGTTTATATAGCACAGATCATAGGATAAAGTTTCTGCGTTTGATGCACGCAGCTCTACGTAAGACTCAACACAGGCATCAAACCCTCTGTTAATGACGTATACATATATTATACACCCCACACTTATACAATACATGCAATGCATGGCCAAACTCATATATGTATATATATATATATATATATATGCAAGTATGTATACATGAGTCTGTCTATGCAGAAGTATATATTAATGGTACGACACTCAGAGTTATGTGAAAGAGGATTGATGTGTATTAGCGAGTTCATGCATTAGGAATGTTACGAACTGTTCATCGTTAAAAGACATTCTTTGATCAGAAAGGCATGAGCGGGGTTTGGCGTTGGGGGGTTGGCCCAGGTGCATTGGGGGAGGGTGGAAAGTGGTGTCTCCTGGACATATCTTTGTGGCAGGGTCATCGTAAAACAACGGTGCTTGTACAAGCAGAGGGAGAGAAGAGTAAAGGAATCTGAAACGAAAGAAGGAGGGAACATAAAAGACCATTAACGATGACACAATGATACATCAGTGGTTTGTTGTAGCATTGCATCATCTACGCTGGGCATGATGATGATGATGATGATGATGATGATGATGATGATGATGATGATGATGATGATGATGATGATGATGCTGCTGCTGCTGCTGCTGCTGATGATGATGATGATGATGCTGATGATTATGCTGCTGCTGCTGCTGCTGCTGATGATGATGATGATGATGATGATCATGATGATCATGATGATGATGATGATGATGATCATGATGATCATGATGATGATGATGATGATGATGATGATGATGATGATGATGATGATGATGATGATCATGATCATGATGATCATGATGATCATGATCATGATCATGATGATGATGATGATGATGATGATGATGATGATGATGATGATGATGATGATGATGATGATGATCATGATGATCATGATGATCATGATGATGAATATGATGATGATGATGATGATGATGATGATGATGATGATGATGATGATGATGATGATCATGATCATGATGATGATGATGATCATGATGATGATGATGATGATCATGGTATGATTATGATTATGATGATGATGATGATGATGATGATGATGATGATCATGATGATCATGATGATCATGATGATCATGATGATCATGCTGTTGCCGTTATTGACGATGACGATGATGATAACCGTCATTGTAGCGATCATCAGGATAACCATGGTGATTATATTCAGGAGATGATACTGTTTTTATTAGGAATTTCGAGTCTGCAGTCTCAGTCTGATATTCAATTACAGCCAGTAGGCGGCCAGACAGACAGACAGACCGATCAAAGCTTTCCGAGAAGCAGACAAAGACCTGTTGCAACTCCTTTTGAGAAGACAGGGTCAACAACACAAAGAGAGAGAGACAGAGACAGAGACAGAGACAGAGAGACAGAGAGACAGAGAGACAGTGAGACAGTGAGACAGCGACAGAGAGAAGAGAGAGCTGTTCTTATTTTGTTCTTCTTCTGTCTAGTCGACTGAACAACGAAAATAAACATCGTCCTCCTCCTCGTAGTCCTCCCTTAGCCCTCCGCGTCCTCTTCCTCCTCTAAGTCCTCCCCTTAGTCCTCCGCGTCCTCCTCCTCTAAGTCCTCCCCTTAGTCCTCCGCGTCCTCCTCCTCCTCTTAGTCCTCCTCTTAGTCCTCCGCGTTCTCCTCATCCTCTTAGTCCTCCTCTTAGTCCTCCGCGTTCTCCTCATCCTCTTAGTCCTCCTCTTAGTCCTCCTCGTCCTCCTTTAAGGATGACCAAAGAGAGATAAATTCGCGACCGGTTTCAGCATCAGAGCAATTCAGAAATTGGTTCGGCGCCGTTCCATTACAAAGACTCGTATGTCTTAACTACAACGAGAGAGAGAGAGAGAGAGAGAGAGAGAGAGAGAGAGAGAGAGAGAGAGAGAGAGAGAGAGAGAGAGAGAGAGAGAGAGAGAGAGAGAGAGAGAGAGAGAGAGAGAGAGAGAGAGAGAGAGGAGTGGGAGAGTGACACAAAGAGAGGCGGGAACAGATAGACAGACAGAGACACAGACTGTTTTGGTTGGCAAACGAATTTTAATTTTACGAAGATGCAAAGGACGACCTGAGCAACTGAGGGGACAACATCTGCGATATCGGTCAATCGGTCGGTCAATCGATCGGTCAATCGGTCGGTCAATCGATCGGTCAATCGATCGGTTGATCAATCGGTTGATCAGTCGGTTGATCAGTCGGTCAATCGATCGGTCAATCGGTCAATCGATCGGTCAATCGATCGGTCAATCGATCGGTTGATCGGTTGGCGGAAGATATGAGACGCAGATTGGTCGACTCCAGTTCTATCTGGAGCGCTACTGAATACGTCGTCTCTAAATCAGAGCCAGTGCAACTAGGAGGAAGAGGAGAAGAAGGAGGAGGATTTTAAAGAAGAAGGGAGAAGGAGGGGGAAATGACAGTGAGGAGATAGATAGGTGGAAGTGGAGGTGGAAATTGGAGAGGAGGAAGATGGAAGACAGGATTTACCATTTAGCATTCATGTAAGTCGTAGTGTAAACTTCCTCCTCCTCCTCTCCATCCTCTTCCTCTTCCTCCTCCTCCTGCTGCTGCTCTCCATCTTCCTGCCGAGATGGTAAGAGAGAGCTGCGTATCATGAGAGAGTTGTTTGAAGGCAGTTCATTCATTAGTCCATTAGCCAACCGCCAAAAGCTCTCTTCAGTCGGGGGAGCCCCACCAACGCCAGCGCAGCAAGGAATGTAAGCATCGCTGATAGACTACTTGTCCTTGACTGATGCTTCGCCATGCATTCTGGTTATCTTTAGCGAAGGATTCTCACAGCACAAAGACAATCCACAGGAGGAACATGGACAGCAGTGTGTCAGACATTGTCTCAGCCCAGAAGAGAGATGTCCAAATAAGAAAAGCAGAAGAATAGAAAAAAAGTCTCTCTAAAAATCCGAACGTAATGTAAACAAAGCTTCTTCGTCTAATTGATACTTTACGTTTGAACGTAGGTCCTGTAAAAAGCCCACAGAGAGATGCTTCCATAAAAAGACCTCAGAATAAACTGGGCGGGGAGGAGGAAGAGGAGAAGGAGGAGGAGGATTTTAAAGAAGAAGGGAGAAGGAGGGGGAAATGACAGTGAGAAGATAGATAGGTGGAAGGGTCGAGGTGGATAGGACGAGCGGGTTCGATACCCGCTGCAGCCCATAAGATTAACGCAGCCTTTCATTACTATATATGTGACGTTGGTAAACTGAGTCGCAGGACAGACTGTCGCATTGCAGGCTGCCATACATTTGTATTCGGCGCCTGTTAAACTTGCTATCGTCTGTTACTACTTTATCATGTAATCTTATTGCGTACTTGTCAGTTTCAATTAATAAAGAATATTTTTAAAATATCTGCATTTGTTAGTTGTATTGTAAATGTAAATGAAGACATTTTCTCTAAGATATCGTCCGTAAATGGCCTCAATGGGACCCGTGGTTGCGCCCCTGCCTGCAGCCCCAGAAATGATTTCCCCTTCGACGCAAACATATTATATTCTCAACGACAGACACTCAGAGATTCCAAGTTTAAACAGCTACAATGTAATTCTTTTCTCTTTGTGTGTTTCTTCAATCGCTATATCAGACAAACAATTAACCATTGAACAGAAAGACAAAAGAAGAACAGATGTTAGAAACCATGACGTCACTTGTTCCATCAGGTCTTGGGAATCCTTTCTCTCTTCTCCCTCTCTCCATTCTTCCACTTCGTTTCATTCTACCTGCTATCCTCCTCGTCCTATCCGTGCACTCTCAGCTCACGGATTACATTAAGTCTCTCTTCCATGGATGTTCCAAATTCATACCCCTCCTAATTTCTCACATCAATCACCTTCCACAAATAGTGGACTAATTATCCTCCCCATTTCTCACATTAACTATCTCACTGTTCTCACATGCATTTTCCATCCCAATACCTCGCATTCCATCTCATCGCCCTCTCTTAAATTGGATGTCTTCCTCATCTTTTCCATTATTCTGCTTCCCATTTTGTTGCACTTATTCGCCTTCTAAGTTTCTTCCCTTCCTCCCAGCATCCCCTACTTCTGATTCCTCTAATCCTTGACATCGTTTAGTCTGGCACTTTTCCCGGACAGTTCCGCTTCACTGGTCGTCGCACTCCACTGACCTTCCCTCCCTCCTTCCCTCTTTAACCTCTGAACCGTCGTCGGCTTCAGTCAAGTGAATATAAAAATGGATTCAGTCGATGAATGGTTTTTATTGACATTATTTGGCGACGTTTAAAACTCAGTTTTTGTCCTATTGACAACGATATGCATAAGAGTTTCAGATATACGGTTGATTGTGTTACCATCTGTCTGTCTGTCTGTCTGTCTGTCTGTCTGTCTCTATGTCTCTTTGTCATACGTACATTCGTCGTTGTTTCTCTGTGCTGCTGCGTTGAGTCGTCGTGTGGCACATATTCTCTCTTCGTGTCCTGCGTCGTGAGGAGAGAGAGAGGGTTGAGAGGGTGAGATGAGATGGGGTGAGGTGAGATGGGGTGAGGTGAGATGGGGTGAGGTGAGATGGGGTGAGGTGAGATGGGGTGAGGTGAGATGGGGTGAGGTGAGATGGGGTGAGGTGAGATGGGGTGAGATGAGATGGGGTGAGGTGAGATGGGGTGAGGTGAGATGGGGTGAGGTGAGATGGGGTGAGGTGAGATGGGGTGAGATGAGATGGGGTGAGGTGAGATGGGGTGAGGTGAGATGGGGTGAGGTGAGATGGGGTGAGGTGAGATGGGGTGAGGTGAGATGGGGTGAGGTGAGATGGGGTGAGGTGAGATGGGGTGAGGTGAGATGGGGTGAGGTGAGATGGGGTGAGGTGAGATGGGGTGAGGTGAGATGGGGTGATGAGGTGATGAGAGGATTAGGGTTATGTGCGATGCCAGTCTAGCTTGAAGATGCGGAGGAAGGTTCTCTTGAACTGTAGGTTGGCGAAGGCATAGCAGAATGGATTGATGGGACTATTGAGGTAGCAGAGCCAGTAGGAGATGTCGTAGAGAACGGGCCAGACGCAGGACGGACAGAATCCGATGATCATCGAGAGGACATGCCAAGGAGTCCAGCAGAGAACGAAAGCACCGAGGATGATCGTTATCGTTCGCAAGGCCTTCATTGCTCGATCCTCGCTCTTGCTCGTCTTCCCACTCCCAGCACCTGCTGCAGGACCAACGGTGTCTCCATGGCGACGACGACGCCCACCTCCTCCATCACCACCACCACCACCAGCAGCAGCAGATGCGGGAGGACAGGGCGTCCTGCCGTCTGCCGCCGTTGCCGCCGACGAAGACAACGATGATTCCGTCCGAGCGAGAAATCGCTGACGAAGACTTTCGAACCAACGCAACGTCGCCCTAAAACTCAGCTGCCTCCTCTGTCTCTCTCCTCCTCCTCCTCCTCCTCCTCCTCCTTGTCTTCCTCCTCCTCCTGCTCTTTGCCCCTCTGCCTCCTCCTCCTCCTCCTCTGTCTTCAGACTGACCATTTCGCTCGTCATAATGACGTCATCTTGCGCGCTGACGCATGCGTATGTGTTGTTGGCGGCGGCGGAAGCGCCTTTCCTGCGCAGGCAACCGGAAGTGAATCGGTTGCTATGGCGACGGCTTTTCTCGGTCGGCTGGAGATGATGGTTCCGGTTGATTGCATTCAGAGTCGTCATCATCGTCGTCGGCGTCGTTCGTCGTTTCGGTCTGTCTTGAGATGTCTCTTCGGTCCATTGCATCGTCTCATCTGCTGCTGCTGCTGCATCTGGCATCTGCTGCTGCGGCTGAAGGAACGAGCGACGGATCCAGACAGGGGACGAGTGCATTGATGGAGAGTCATCGGTGGCGTCAGTGGACCGTGACCTCAGCAGCCAGATGTTGTCCGTCGACTGGTTCGAGTTCGTGTCGAGGTCGTTCTGTCTGAGGACGTCATCGTCGTCTCTGGCCGCAGACGGTTCCAGAAGGACCGACGAAGGACTCAGCAGAGCAGACCCAACGACGACGATCTCTTCGTTCAACCGACCGCAGCTGATCCTTTGCATCTTCCGTCCGAACTGAAGCAGATCCGGATGAAGCAGCGCACTGCTCACCTGCTGCTGCTGCTGCTGCTGTTGCGATGGCAACGCTGTCTTGACGTCGGCGGATGCTGCCGACGACGTGGTTTCCGTGGCAACGCCGTTGGAATCCGGATAGGGAGGCAGACTGTATTCATCGGCTGTTGGCGTCTTTCGGATGCGGTCCTTGGCATCCTCTGCCTCTGCCCCCGTTGATGATCGACTGAACTTGAGAGGCGACGGTTTGTCATCGGAGTCGGACGAGAAGGCTGGACTACTGGAACGCTCTTCGGGATCAACGTCTTCTTCTTCTTCTTCTTCTTGCTTCTCAGGTCGTAGTCGTCCTGATTCTGCGTCTGTTGCTGTCTGGTATCCGGCCACTTCGTCCTCTAGGCCACACCCGGGGCCAACCGAATGCAATCTGTCTGGGATGCCTGAGCTGATTCGGTCTGCCTGAGTGACCTGGGTCTGCTGCTGCTGCTGCTGCTGCTGTCTCTGTTGCTGCTTGGACATTGAGATGCCGATCTTCGTCATGGCCTGACCAGCGACTGAGACGAGGGTCGTCGTCTGGCGATGTTTCTGCTCTGATCTGCGCTGCAGACGGAGAGCCACTCGATAGATTCCGGTGTAGAGGACACACATGACGATGAGAGTGATCCAGAAGTAGCCGACCTGAAGGACGGCGTTGAAGACTGCGCTCTCCATGTACTGGACGTAGCACTTGCCTTCAGGAACCGTCCTCTCCTGAACGAAGTATTGCCAGCCGAAGATCGAGGTGAAGAAGACGAGGACGGGAACGGTCCAAGTTATGCAGATGATGACGAGCACCTTCCGTTCCGTTCTCCAGTTCCGGTACTTGGCCGGAACGATGACGGAGCAGAACCGATCGACGGTGATACAGAAGACGGTGTAGATGGAGCAGAGGCAGACGGTGTAATCGACGGACAGCCAGAGGTCACAGAGCTTCTCCCCCAGAGGCCAGTGCTGCCCGGCCAAGAGGTAGACGGTGTAGAAGGGCATCGAGATGGATCCGATGAGAAGGTCACTGACGGCCAAAGAAGCGATGAAGTAGTTGGTCGGCTGACGGATCGACCGCTCGAGGATGAAGGACAGGATGACGACCAGGTTCCCTGCTATCGTCACGAGGCTCGTCGTCCCAGCCAACAGACCCAGGACGACCATCTGGACCGTCGTAAAGGAAGCTGGACTGACGACGGTGGCATTCAGAGCAGCAGGAAGAGTGGCATTCGAAGAAGAAGACGAATCGTTCGACCAGACAGGGGACGCCGAATGCGACGTCGTCGTCACGTGGTACATGTAGACGGAAGACACGTCATCCAGGTGAACGGAAGGTGACGTAAACGATGACGTCATCTCTGACGACGGCGATTGCGTGACGTAGTTTGTAAGGTCGCTGACGTTTCCGAAGTTGGACAGCATGGCTGGACGTATGCCTAAGTGTCTGTATATGTCCGTCTGTTTGAATGTTTGTGTGCGTCTGTCTAGGAATTAAGCCAACAGAGCCATTCACTTAGACGCATTATAAGTGAAATCAGTTTCCTTAGGGTTGACCTGAGGGAGGGAGTATGCTTGACCTTTTGGAAAAGATTTCCTCGTTTTTTCTCTGAATGGATCAAATTGAGACTCATTCGTTTAGAAATCTCTTCAGTCGTTTTTCTTGCATAACTGCTAAACGTTTCTGCTTTCTCTCGTATAGAGCAGACTGTTGCTTGCATTTCAAAATAAATTTCCATAATTAGAATGATCTTTTGTGATAGTTTCCATCGGATCAATTATTTATCGTTTATCTTCTGTTATGTTCAAATGACAGCATCGAGCGGATGTTACCTGAATATCTCGCTAAGCTTCCTAGATAGATATGTAGACGACGGAAAGACCATTGCATCTCCGCCACTGACGTTTTCGGATTGTGCCAGTCCGAAGCCTGGAGAAATGAGGAGGGCGTCGTCCCTGGCAGCCATACGATGTCGTTAAACAGTGGAGACTACTATTGCTACTATCTATTCACTGACCTCTCTAAACTACACAGACGGTTAATCGAAGACAGCCTTCGTCTGTCTTCAAGAGAACATCAAACATCCGACTTAAAAGTCATTTTTCTGTTACCAGAAGCAACGATCGACGTCCTCCTCCTCCTCCTTCTTCTTCTCAGAAGAGCCTCTTCCTCTTCAGAAGAGTCTCTTCCTCCTCAGAAGAGCCTCCTCTTCTTCGTCAGCATCTTCATGTTAAGCCTTCTTCGTAAAGTCCTTCCGATGACGGACCATTCTCCTCCTCAGAATCTACAGATGCTAAGCGCCGCCGTCGTTACGTGGTCTCACCAGCTTAAGCAGCCTCAGCAACCGAGGATGATAATGATCGTCTAAATCCACGTTGACTCTTCTTCTCTTCTTCTCCTAGAAACCGCGATTGATGCCAAAAACCAACGGACGACTGCGCATGCGTCGAGCGGACTACGCATGCGCAACGAATCTTCGCCAAGACGTGCGGCGGTGGCTCAGACTATAGAGTGGCGCCTGAATGCCTCCGTCCGTCCGTCTGTCTGTCTGTCTGTCTGTCTGTCTGTCTGTCTGTCTGTCTGTCTATCACATCGATATAAAGCAGCATCAGCAGCCGAAGCATCGTCCTCATCCCATCGCCATTTACGCCAAAGAATCAACTTAAATATACATTGCAACGACGATGGATGTCGCTTCGAATGACGCTACTTCTTCTTACTCTTCATCGTCATCATCTTCTTCTTCTTCTTTCTTCATCACCTTCCTCATTGTTATCATCATAACCAACGAGCAACAACATCGTGACCGTCACCATCATCATTGTCATCTGGATATCATTATTGTGTCTACATATAGGACGGAGGTTCGCATCATTGTTGATGAGGTCTATACCAAAGATGACGTCAGATGAAGTCACAGATCGTCATCACAGCCTTAACAACCAGTCACCTATTATCCACCGAACCAGCCAAACCAAACAGCCAGCCAGTCAACCAGTAAGGTAGCAGCAGAAGACCAGTAAACCGACGAAGGTCAGGAGGTCATGAACCCTTGAGACGAAAGGTCAAGGAAACAATGGTGCACAGTCGATGTAGTCTTAGACGACGGATATAACCCATCGGAGATTCTTCTTCTTCTTCTTCTTCTTCTTCTTCTTCTTCTTCTTCTTCTTCTTCTTCTTCTTCTTCTTCTTCTTCTTCTTCTTCTTCTTCTTCTTATTCTTATTCTTCTTATGAAAAGACGCTACATAATAAATGTTTAAACTGCTTACAAGTCAACGGCAGAGATCGTTATTCAGATGGACGCACACGAAGCCATGCAATGACCAGAATCCGGCTGAGAGAGAGGAGAGAGAGAGAGAGAGAGAGAGAGCGAGAGAGAGAGAGAGAGAGAGAGAGAGAGAGAGAGAGAGAGAGAGAGAGAGAGAGAGCGAGAGAGAGAGAGAGAGAGAGAGAGAGAGAGAGAGAGGTATGTCGCTTACTCTCTGCTTTCATCCGTCTCCCGGTCTCTGTCCCTCTCTGCCTCCTTCCCTCTGTGCCTCGTTCCCTCTCTGCCTCCTTCCCTCTATGTCTCCTTCCCTCTATGTCTTCTTCCCTCTCTGCCTCTGTCCCTCTCTGTCTCTGTCCCTCTCTGTCTCTGTCCCTCTCTGTCTCTGTCCCTCTCTGCCTCTGTCCCTCTCTGTCTCTGTCCCTCTCTGTCTCTGTCCCTCTCTGCCTCTGTCCCTCTCTGTCTCTGTCCCTCTCTGTCTCTGTCCCTCTCTGCCTCTGTCCCTCTCTGCCTCTGTCCCTCTCTGTCTCTGTCCCTCTCTGCCTCTGTCCCTCTCTGCCTCTGTCCCTCTCTGCCTCTGTCCCTCTCTGTCTCTGTCCCTCTCTGCCTCTGTCCCTCTCTGCCTCTGTCCCTCTCTGCCTCTGTCCCTCTCTGTCTCTGTCCCTCTCTGCCTCTGTCCCTCTCTGCCTCTGTCCCTCTCTGTCTCTGTCCCTCTCTGTCTCTGTCCTTCTCTGCCTCTGTCCCTCTCTGTCTCTGTCCCTCTCGCTGTTCTTTCGTCGCTCTCGATCGCATTATACACAGATTTATGCCTACCCCTGCCACCACCCCACCTCACTCTCCATCCACTCCCCATCCACTCCCCACCACCCCTCCCCTTACAGGTTGTCGACGATGTCGTTGCATTGGATTCCTCTTCCTATGTCTGTTTGCATTCCTGTTTACCTTGCTCAATCACCGCCTCTTTCTCTCTATTTCATTCTCTCTCTCTCTATGTGTCTCTCTTTGTCTGTCTCGTTCCCTCTCTGTCTCTGTCTCTGTGTCTGTGTGCCTCTGCCTCTGCCTCTGTCTCTGTCTGATCCTTCCGAAGTCCAGGACATGGTCTGTGGTGCGAGTGTGGCTTTGGCGGCGTTCTTCCTCTTTCGGTCGGTTGAGGACGTAATCCACCGCCATCTGGCGATTAATTAGCTGACAATGGACGGATACATCGACCACAACACAGGCGAATCTCCTCCCCTCCCCCTCTCTCTCCCCAAACATCCCAATCCTCTCCCCACATGTATCTACAATCGGTCGGTCGGTCAGTCTATTCCCCCCAACCGATCGATTGCACCAACAACATCGTTGATCGTTCGACGGTTGGATCTCCATCTGTCCTCTGCCAAGGTCTAATAAATGATCTCAGAAAGTAATCGCCTTGCATTTCCTCTTCCATCCTAATCTAGGCTTCTTTTTTTCTAATCCTCCTCCTCTTCATCCTCCTCTTCTTCTTTTTTCTCTTCCTCCTCCTATTCCTCCTCTTTCTCCTCTTCCACCTCCTCCTCTTCTTGGTCTTCCTGCTCCTTCTCTTCCTTCTATTCCTCCACATATATCAGTAAAGAACAAAATACCTGGAAACTCTCTCTAAGCCTATCCGTTAACGAAATATTAAAGGCTTCATGGCTCAAGAAAGCGAGTATGGATCGATGTAAGAAAGGAAGAAAGTAAGAAAGTAAGTAAGGAAAGAAGGAAGGCAAGAAGGAAGGAACAAAGGAAGGAAGGAAGGAAGTAAGAAAGGAACGAACTAACGAGCGAAGGAAGGAGCTTGAGAACGCTGCTTTTAGTGGTTCGTATTTGCGCCAATGATTTATGAATATATAAGACAATTCTTGGACGATTTAAAACATTAACCGTAAGAGCAGAACTTGCACTGAACAATGGACAACGGAAGCGATGCCATCTGTTTCGTCTGAGATCCTTTCCAATAGCTTCAGCTTTTCCTGATTGCAGGAGAAGACAGTTTTTTTCCATAGGTACGACGGGGGGGAGATGTGCTGAAAGAGGAAGTACTGGAAGCCAGTGGAGAAATGAAAAACAATGAGTCTGAAAGAATTAATAACATCCCAATTGAAGTGATTAAAAACTTAGGAGAAAAGGCAACGAAAGGACTAGTGCAGCTATATAACCAGAGCCCAGAGGATTTTATGGACCATTATGGTTCCGATAAAGAAGAAACCAAACAACCGTGCGCCGCGTATGCGAAGACCACAGAACCATTTGCCTATACTCATGCATGCATTCAAAATCGTACTAAGAGTCCTCACGAAGAAAATACAGTCTATAACTGAAACGAATGGACGAAAAATGATCCCTGATAAGAATAAACAGAAGCTGAGAGGGAAATTGGTTGGGCCACATCATGAGGGAGACACCCTACTAAGAACTACAAATGAGAGAAGAATGGAGGGTAAGAAGACAAGAGGAAGACCGAGAACGATGTTGTTGGACTAGACGACGAAGGAAGGTTACAGCAAGTTGAAGTAGAGAGCCAGACAAAGTGACGAAGGGCGACATTGGACGCAAGAACCTCCCAATAGGAAGGCGAAGAACCAAAAGATGAAAATGGGGAATACTATGCATCCTGTTAAGGTAGAGTCTGCATCAGTTGTCCCATCGAACAACCATTTGCTTCCAGCATCTTCAGAGAGGGAGTGATGCTCAAGGTCTGAGAGTGACTGTCGAATGAGGGAGTGCCAGCGACTGATGCGGCCTTGACTATGAAACTCAATGAGATGCAATCATTGCAGTGACGACCTCTTCGTTAGAAGGCTGGTCGATCGTTCTCACCGTTTGGCAGTCTGTTGCTAGGAATCAGAGAAGGGAGAGGAGTTGGAGGAGAAGAAAAAGAGGATGGCGTATACTAGGAGAAAGAGGCGTATAAATAAGTAATTATTTCTTTATGTGAATCGTTGGGTGGAGATTCGTCGTTTGAAGTAGAAAGATGGAAGTTGGATCAAAAATCCTTCCAATCTTTTGACGGCGAAGGATCTTCTCGTTTCTTCTCGTCTTTATTCACTTCCTTTGCTCTGTCCTTGTCTTTGTATCTCTGTCTGTATCTGTCTGTCTGCCTGCCTCTATATTTCACCTTTTCCCGGCCGTAAACATGTACTCAGTAATTCCTTAAGTGTACAAAAATAGTAAATGACTGACATCGCTAATGACGCCAGATGACATGACATGACACT
>JACEVL010000550.1:357500-370000 GCA_020284085.1 Aporrectodea caliginosa | reverse complement strand
GTCGGGTTCATGATGGATATCCATAATGAGATGGTTACATACTACTAATATGCTGTGAAAACCAGCACCAACGTGAAGATTATGGCGAGCTTCTGCAATTGTGTCTCATCTTCCTTGATGGGTGCTCGAGAGAAGAAGTGTGATTTTGAGCTCCTGCGTCAATGCACAATGCGAGGTGGCTGACCAAATTCTTCTTTTCAAGAATCAAATGACTCTGGGAGAGAAAAGCTTTAACAGGTGTCGGCCTTTTGTCTCTCTTGCCTATGAATTATTTTGGCATGAAGCTTGCTTGGCAGAGAGAGCTCCATACAATGACTTGAAACTATTGAACTTGTTGCAACATTGCTGTGAAAAATGCAGCCAAAACAGCTTTCAAGAGACACATCAGGTATTTTTCTGAGCATTTGATAGGCCTGGCTTTTTTGACCCACGCGTTGATGTTAAATAGGCCTACAAAGGCCGCCATGATTAAGAATCTCAAACGTGCTGAAAAAACTAATTATACCATCAAAAAGGATTGAAAGCAGAACATTCAACTTGGGAAATCTACTGGAATCATATGTAACAAGCCGAATATCTCGGCTCTTTGACCTGTTCATTGACAGTGGGGCAGAAAAGGCTCAGGCTCTCCTCTCGACACCACCAGACTTTTGTCATTTGGATCCAATTTATCTCCAATTGACAGGAAAAGTCAGGCAGATGAAAGTAGTAAATGACTGTGCAGAGAGAGGTACTGCTTTATAAATCCAGATATTCAACTCTTCTATAAAAAAACGAGAATCAAAAACAATACCATCTTCAAGTTGTCAGCGCTCATCGGAAAACCCAATCCAGAGCCATCAAAGCTTCTCTTAAAAGAATATCTCAAAATAGACTTATTTTGTTGTTGTTCATATTGACTAGAAGCTTACTAAGCAGTAAACACTAAACGGTGATTTTCCTTTTGTTTCAATTTTAAAAATTTCTTGGTCAAAGATATGAATTGGGGGCCTGCACTATATCTGAGGAAATTTCGTAGTAACAATATTTATCATTCAAAATTGAGCCACCTTTAGATATTCTTCTAAAGCCACAAAAATTGGTCCAAATATTCCCTAAACTGAATAGAACAAGAACAAATGTGACCCAAATTAATTTTCTACCTTTTACATTTTTGGACCACACTAATGGTACAGGCATCAGCTGCTGGGAAGTTAACGGCTCTGTGTTCAGAACCAGAGGATTCGTCCATTGCTCTCGTTCAAGGGTTGAAGGATGGAATATATAGTGCCTCTCCTATATGTTCCACGTGGGATAGATGGAGCCTTACGTTTCCTTAAACAATTATACTGGTTCATTCTACAACTGTTGTTATGGCAACTAATCGTCGGATCAGTTGAGGCAGACACTATAGAGAGTGACATGGTGATGGGGAGGAGATTGTCTCCCCGCGTCACTCTCTATAGCAGACACCATTTCGCTCTTTTTTGTAAAGGCAACGTCCGTTCTATTTTAGGCTATTGATCGAATCCTTCCATTAAAATCCCATCAACCAATTGGAAGTCGTTCTTCTTCATCGGTGCTAACTCACTCCACCGTCTCCCAATTAGTGAGAAATCTGCAAAATGTCAGCTCATAATATTATGAAAGCCTATTAACAATGGGTCTAATAATTATCATCCCTATATTACGCATAATAACTAACACGGTCGGTCTCTCTCGTATCACGCGATGCATAATAGGAAACGCAGCCGTAGCAATATACATTTACGTGGCTGGCATTTCCACCGCCACTATTTAAAGCCGATTTGTTTAACCGTATTAGTTGTGTTGCTTGGCGTTGATTTGGCAAAAGCTCCGTCCGTTATTATTTCTGTTGCTATGACTACTCGACGGCTGCCAATAATAAGACTAGGCTGAGCGACGGCGGCAGAGGGCAGCAGAAAACTTCCGGTAGGTGGCGTGACGACGAATGCGATGATGCTGGTCCACCGTCGATGCAGAGTAAACTGTCGATCGTCGCTTCCGTCTCTGGTTCTATGGGGCCTGTATATAGGCAGAGGACGGAAGGCATGGAGACACCGATCGACGCATGAATTCAGCGTCACGCATTCCTCCTCTGCAGAGAGGCCGCCGACCTCAGCCGCAACAGAGGAGGCGAGTTTCAGTCGGTCAGAAGAGCTAGGCAGAAGTGGAAGAGGAACTGGATAGAGATTGGGTCAGACGACTCAATGGGTCGAGATTGGGTCAGATTCAGTGGGTCGAGATTGGGTCAGACTCAGTGGGTCGAGATTGGGTCAGACTCAGTGGATCTGTGGGTCGAGATCATGGGGGGGCCGTGGCGCATTGGATAACATCTGGCAAAGTGACCGAGAGGTACCGAGTTCGAGCCCCTGTTGGGCGGATATGCTTTGTGTTTGCAGGCTGTCTGTTCTGTTAGTAGTTAAGATTTGTGTCTTGTGAATTGCATAATTGTACACTGTAACCGGTTGCGGTGTGTCAACCGGATTGTTGAATTATAAACGAAAATATATTATTTATCTCCTAGAGACCATTTGCATAAAGGGCGATGATGGTCGGAAGAAAAGGTCAGATCATAATTATAAGGACACGTCGTCGTCTCTATCAACAGTCATTTCAGGTTCTCTGTGGTTATTAGGGGTTACTTTGGCTGATGTACAAATAGGACAATCGAACAACCCTACCTGATAAATGATGACACGATGGAGTTCTTTAAGGAACTGTTATCCAGCCTTGACTGGTCCCTAGTTTCCTCTGCATGTATCCATAATGACCCGGATCTTGCTTATACTTTATTCTTGGCACAGTTTAAAAACGCTTATGACCGCGCTTTCCCTCAAGTCCAATCCGTAAGAAGGGGGCTGCATTTCCGGAAGCAACCATGGATGACTAATGCCTTGTTAAAATCTTGTAGAACTAAGTCTAAATTATATTTAAAATACATAAAGAATCCCAATAGTAATAATAAAAGAATATTCACGGCCTACAGGAATAAATTCAAATCCTTGCGCCTTAACGCTGAACGAAATTATTATGAGGCTGAGTTTATTAAACATAGTCTTAACCTTAAAAAAACCTGGACTATAATTCGCTCTATCTTAAGACCGAATCACAATCCGTCAAATATTGATTCCCTCATGATTAACGGTATGATAGTTGATAACCCCCAAATAATGGCTGATAAGTTCAACGACTATTTTACGAGCATAGGCCAAACGCTTGCAGCTGGGATTCCAAAATCTGATATTTCCTTTCTATCTTATTTGAAACCATCCCCGCCTAACTCATTTGTTGCGGACTTGACTACCCCCAAGAAATTATTTCTTTAACTGCATCTATTCGCACTACCCATTCTTCAGCACTTGACGACATTGACCCGACTGTTGCTATTAGGATCATTGATTATGTAGCTGCTCCATTATCGGATATTATTAACTCTTCTTTTCTCACTGGTGTTGTACCCTCTTCCTTAAAGATGGCAAAAGTTGTACCGGTTTATAAACAAGGTAACAGCCAGGATGTCACTAACTATAGGCCTATTTCTATCCTTCCCTTTTTTCTAAGATCCTTGAAAAATCAATGTACCAACGTTTATATACCTATATTGACAAAATGAATATTTTATATCCCAATCAACATGGTTTTCAATCCGGTCATTCCACCTCAATGGCTCTGCTTGACATGCAAGATAAGATTGCTAGTGCAATCGATGAAAATAAATTTTCTCTTGGTATCTTCTTCGATCTGGCCAAGGCCTTTGATACGGTGGACCATTCTATTCTGTTAACTAAACTTGAAAACTATGGAATACGTGGAGTCCCGCTCTTGTGGTTTAAAAGTTACTTTGATCAGAGACGCCAATGTGTTTGCTGTAAAGGTTGTCAGTCTAAAACTAAACTTATTACATGTGGTGTTCCACAGGGGTCAATTTTGGGTCCGCTGCTGTTCTTACTATACATTAATGACTTGCCGAATGCATCTGACCAACTTAACTTTATTCTTTTTGCAGATGACACCAATGTCTTTTTCTCTCATAAATCAATCCAGTCTCTGCTATCTATTGCCAACACTGAACTTATCCATGTGGCGGAGTGGTTTAAGGCTAATAAACTTTCTCTTAACCTGGGAAAAACTAATTATGTCCTTTTCCGATCTCATCGGAAACCCGTCCCTGCTACTGATTCCATCCTCTCCATTGACAATATTCCTATTGCTCAAGTCAATTCTTCCAAATTCCTTGGGGTCTACATTGACCAACATTTAACCTGGAATGATCACATAAGTAACATTTCCACTAAGGTTGCCAAGAACATAGGGATTCTGGCTCGTGTATCCTACCTGTTACCTTCTAGAGTTCTGCATACACTATATTATTCTCTTGTTTACCCTTATTTGACATACACTCTAAACCCGAACCTAATCAAATGGTAACCTTAAGGTTACTTTGGCTTGTCCGCCAGGCAGATACCTTAAGGCCACCTTTATAGTAACCTGCACAGGTTACTATGAAAGTAAGCTGTCTAGGTTACCATATGGCAAGCTCTTCATACTTTGAAAGTAAGCTGTCTAGGTTACCATATGGCAAGCTCTTCATACTTCGAAAGTAAGCTGTTTAGGTTACCATATGGCAAGCTCTTCATACTTTGAAAGTAAGCTGCCTAGGTTACCATATGGCAAGCTCTTCATACTTTGATAGTAAGCTGTCTAGGTTACCACATGGCAAGTTCTTCATACTTTGAAAGTAAGCTGGATAAGTTACTATTTGGCAAGCTCTTGATACTTTGAAAGTAAGCTGGCTAGGTCACTATTTGGCAAGCTCTACATACTTCGAAAGTAAGCTGTCTAGGTTACTACTTGACAAGGTCATAATACTTCAAAAGTAAGCTAAGCTACTACTTGGCAACGTCATGATACTCTGAAAGTATGCTGTCTAGGATACTACTTGGCAAGTTGAGTATACTTGAAAGTAAACTGTGTAGGTTACTATATGGAACTTTCAGTGTTGCTTCCTTGGATTCTTTAGTAAGGATTCCATAGATGGAACCGTGAAATTTATTTCAGTGGTAGTAAATTAGTGAAATATGCAATACAGTATTACACTAGGACAGGAAAATTTAAATGATATATTTACTAGAACAATCTTCAGCTTTATACTCTATGAATCTATCCATAATAATTATTCTAAACCAAATCAAATCAAAATGAGTTTATTATGATATAACAACCGTGACGTGACATGCAGTAACGATTACCCATAGAAAAGAGAACAATAATATAATGTCTTGCAAATATAGGTTCAGATCAAACTTCAAAATTGTCCAGTTGATCTCACAGCAGGAAACCCTACAAGGGACGAGTCCCGTTACCTAGGATGCCCTATAATTATCATTGGTGGAAGGATGATTGGTTATAATGTTTTAGTCAAAGTAGGAGGGAATGCTATGTCCAGAATGAAGTAGGTGGCAATCAGACAGCAGACAGCCTGTGGAAGGTCCACAATCCGAGACACCACCTCTTTGCCATCGGCTCTCACAGCGATGCTTGACACCATCAACGGGTTGGCCTCCATCATTTTTCGGAGATGAATCACCAGATAATTTGATGACGGATCCTAAAAACATCGAAAAGTTAAATTCAACAGAGTTCACCTTCAAAGATCCACAATATTGTGCTTACCATAAAATTATGACTTAATACTGTTCATACCATTACATGATTTGAACAAATCAGAAAATATAAGAAATGTAACCATCTACTCTAAACAATTCTGATGTGGAAAAATTGATTACTGTTATGCCATTAACCTTCACACCTAAAGACAGCCATATTACTTAACCCTTATAGGACGGAGCGGGTTAAATAATTACCCCAGGGGTGTTTGGATGTTGATTGCGGAGCAACCCTAGGTAGGTAATATTTGACATTCCATGTGTATACAAGTTTGGAACAATGGCATATTCTGACACCAAAACCATGACGATGTCATGTTGTGGGGAAAAGATATTTGAGTCCAAAGTGTCATGGGGTAAATATTTACCCCACATCGTCCTCAACGTCGTATTTTTTTCGTTCATAATGAAAATGTGTTTTTTACAGATATATGCTCATGAGTAACCTGCAATCCGAAATAAAGTGTTGAGTCTACCGTAGAAATGAATTTCAATAGTTGCAATAATTTCGAAAAATTTATTTTCCAAGATGGCGGCCAAGATGGCCGCCAAAACAAAAAACCATGTATGTCTCTGCTCATAGGTAAGCTAGAATAGCACATGAAGTGTCGAATTTAATGTTTTCAAGGTCAAGGAATCGATTTATCGTAGCAGCAATAGTGTGAGTTTTACTTTCCAAGATGGCGGCCAATATCGCCGCCCAAACTCAAAAATATGTATATCTCAGCTCATAGGTAAGCTAGAATAACAAATGAAGAGTCGAATTTCATATATTGAAGGTCCAGGAATCGGTTTCTCGTATTGGCAATAGTGTACGAGTGCTAATTTTCAAGATGTCGGCAAATATGAGCGCCAAAACAAAAATATGAGCTGAGATATACATATTCTTGTGTTTTGGCCCAATATTGGCCGCCATCTTGGAAAGTAGCACTCGCCCACTATTGTCGCTATGCGAAACCGATTCCTAGACCTTGAAAATATAAAATTTGACACTTCATTTGTTATTGTAGCTTTCCTGTGAGCTAAAATATACTTAGTTTTTTGTTTTGTTTTTGGCCGCCATCTTTAAATAGCAACAATCCCTTACTATTAACACTACCAAAAATCGATTCCTTGAGCTCGGAAATATTAAAATAGACACTTTATTATTCTAGCTTATCCCTGAGCTCAGTTATACGTATTTCTGTTTTGGCAGCCATATTGGCGGCCATATTGGAGAGTGATATTAACGCACTATTGCCACTACGATAATTCGTTTCTTTGACCTTGAAGAACTTAAATTGGACACTTTATTTGTCACTGTAGCTTATCTATGAGCTGAGATATACATATTTCTGTTTTGGCGGCCATATTGGCCGCCATCATGAATATTAACATTCGCACACTATTGCCACTGAGAGATATCGATTCCTTGACCTTGAAAATATTGAATTAGACACTTTATTTGTCAATGTAGCTTATTTATGAACTTAGATATATATATATCTTTAATTGGGCGGCCATCTTGGCAACCATCTTGGATAGTAACAATCCACACTACTGCCTGTAAAAGAATTCGATTCCTTGACCTGGGAATTATTGAAATCGACACTTCATTTGTCATTGTAGCTTACCTGTGAGCTGAGATATGCCTATTAGGGTGGTTTCATCTCTAATGGTAAATTTCAACTTCAGTTCTTTACTTTCGCCAACCCGGCATTCCGTGCCAATTGGTTTAGAAGTAATGTAGCCCAAAAATTATCAGGATTGAACAATATCTAGGACTGCCAAAACGCCTTTGAAATTTTTACTTTTACAGATAATCTTCGTCATTTCGAGTATAAGTATTTGATTCGCTTTTTGGACCTATGTTTAGTTTTCAACAGAAAAGCTGGATGATTTTACTTAAGCACAACTTTAAAATAATTTCTACAATGTTTATGTTCTCGTTGATTGTTTATTATTAGTTTTTATTGGCATTTTAGTGGTATTTGATCCGTGAGTTCCTGAGACCGATAAGCACAAATCTATTCGAACAAGCATACACAAAAGGGTGGAGTGGAAATAAGCGAAAATTAGAAAGTCGAAAAGTAATAGCAACCAAAAGTTGCCTAATGGCATGGATCAAACACTGTTCAAAATTTAAAAAAATATATTAATGTCTTCCGCCCCCACCAGAGAGCCAAAATTACGAGACAACGCGTTTTTCGAGAAAACTTTAGGTTTTCTTGTAAAATATTCTAATTGAAACTAATTAACTAATTAACTGCCATTCAATATACCGCTAGAAAGAGCTCTTAAAACTGAATAAAATGATGCGTTAATTTTCAAAATATGCCCATATTTGTAGAAGTTATTAACTTTTTACCATTTCCTCAATAATAATAATAACTCTAATAAATAATTTTAATCACTAATCAGTGTAATCACTAGTAACCAGACATGCAATAAATATAATTGTGCTGTAATCTGGACCTACTACATGCAGTTGAATTTATTCCTGGTTTAAGTGTTCACTTTTCATTTTTGATTACAACTATTATGCTTACTGTTCGAGTGCTCCTATATTTGATAAAGGGTGAGACTTTGATGGTGCTATGGCAGTCCTAAATATTAAAAAATTTTCATACAACTTTTTGTGTGATGTTTTTGGATGGAATGGAACCAAATGGAACCTTGGCGAACATTATTTTCACACTTTTATTTTTAAGAACCACCCTAATGCATATGTTTGTGTTTCGGCGGCCATATTGGCCGCCATCTTGGATTGTAGTACTCCCACACTTTTGCCACTACGAGATATCGATTCCTTGACCTTGGAACTATTGAAATCGATACTTCGTTTCTTATTGTACCTTATCTATGAGCTGAGATATTAAAAATGTCATTGGGGTCAAAATTACACCCACATCGCCCTCAACGTAGCGTAAAATGTGGCCCTCCTACGAAGGTTAAAAAGGATTAAAAGATGTATTGTATTGTATTGTATTTGATCATTTATAAAGCGCTTCTCATAGCATAAGCCTTTCAAAAGCGCTCCCAGTGCGAGGTAGCCTACACCGAGGAAAAAGGAAGGTTTTAAGGTGAGAGAAAGAGGTAGAGATGCTACTAGAGAGGATTGTAGAGCGTAGAGAAGGAGGAAGTCGATTCCATAGAGAGGGACCTATGCACACAAAGGACCTGGATTGAGCCATTGTGTCAAGCCGGTCAGAGGATCTGAGAGGACGCTTTGACGTGGCAGAGAGGGGGCGGATAATTTGGTGACAAAGATATTTTGGAGCAAGACCCAGTTGAGATTTGAGCATGAGAATGAGAACTTTGAATTGGATGCGCACAGAGAGAGGAAGCTAATGAAGTTGTTCAGTCATAGATGTAGAGATGTGAGAGAATCGGGGGAGGTGAGCTATTAGTCTTGCAGCAGCATTCAGTACGGACTGAAGAGGAGATAGACGAACTTTGGGTAAGCCAACAAGACGAGAATTACAATAGTCAATTCGAGAACAGACAAAAGCATGGACAATTGAGGTGAAGGTAGAGGATGAAACAGATCTGCGAATAGCTCTAAGACGCCTAAGTTGGAAGTAAGAAGAGCGGGTAAGCGTGGATATGTGTTCAGTGAAGGTAAGAGAGCTGTCTAGGGTGACACCCAAGTCACGGACACTAGATGAGAATGTGAAATGCAGAAACTTTTCAGAGAGCAAGTTATAGTCGAGTTTCAGGAGTTGCTGTGGTGTACCAAACCAAATAAGTTGGGTTTTGGAGGAATTTAAAGAGAGGCAATTAGAGATCATCCACAGATGGAGATCCTGGGAAAGAGCGTCAATGTGACTAGCAAGAAGGAGTTGAGCAGAAGGGGGCCTACAAACATATGCCTGGACATTAGAGTGGTCCACGACAACATGGCAAAATATAAAGTTTCAATTTTTTATTATTAGAGGGTGCCAATGGAGTCCACTATATAAAAATATAATTCAGGTGCAATTTCATCCACATTTGAGAATATTTAGGGGTTGCGCAAGTGATTAGAAGTTTCACGCACCTTGAGTCATTTTGCTCTACGATGGGCGCTCAAAGTCTCGAGATCATCAAGATTCCAGAAGACTGGGCTTTCCAAGTAGCTCATAGAGAAGGTCAAATGGTTTATATGGCAGGAGAGGATAGAATCTTGATTCATAAAATGGAAACGAAATTTATTAAAGCAAAGACCTACATACGAGCAGCGTGAGAGATCAAAGAATGATATGGAAGTTTTAACATGCACAGTAGGATCTGGAGTCGAGCAGCAGTGATAAGGACAAGCCTGAGGTAGGCAGTTACACATGTTGTGGTAGTCCATAAAAGAGGATGAAAAACAATAATCATCATCTACACAGCTTAGCAGGAGAGCCTCCATGACTAAGCAGGAAGCTGCAGCTTTGGATCAAACAAAAGTCACTACATACGAGCAACACATCCACTTCTATTGGCTCCAACTGTTCAATCTCAAATACATGAAGTTCGGGACTCGCATATGAGTCGCAGTTCTATTCTATCTACCAGCCTATCTAAGTATATCTGTGTGCATCTATATTTATACGCTATAGGGTCTATCGCAGTTAAAATTGCAGCATACTTTGAAGTAAGCTGCTTACGATTCCTTGCAGTCTGGAGTAACTTTGGAGTTGTATAGTAACCTGACTTGCTATGTGGTAAGACGCCTCACTTTTTAGTAAGGTCTGGTAAGCTTATTTCTAAGTGTGTACTGTAATATCGCCTGGGCCTCCAATTATTCCTCTCGTCTGAATAGGCTATTTATATTACAGAGACGAGTTGTACGTATTATTGCTGGGAAATCATTGATAACTAGCACAGCAAGTAGATTTAGTATACTACGAATACTTAATATCCCTCAGATAAATAAATTGCAAATCTGTGAATTTATGTATCGCTTTGCCAACAAATCTCTTCCCCCAATCTTCAGTCGCTACTTCTCTAAGATCTCTGATACACATTCTCATTATACAAGATCTCTCGATAACTTTGATGGAACCTATGCCCGCACTAACACTCGTTATTTTACCTTAAGATGTGCTGGTCCTCCTGTCTGGAATAACCTACCGAAGTCACTGCGCACTCTTCCGAATCTTGCCCGGTTTAAAAAAGAGGTCAGAGCCTACCTCCTTGACAATAGTCAATGCGTTTTCTAAATATGGTTATTCATTGTTATACCACAATTAGTTAAGTGACCTAGTTAAGTGTTGTTAGTTAAGCCAGTTATTCTCATTTTTTCTGACAATGCTATTTGAGTAGACTATACTCAACTGTCATCCCTCTGCTAACATGGTAAACGGGTATCCCTAACTTAGCGGGACTTCAGTCCCTTCTGGGAACCCGATTGTTTCCCTTAAATGTTAATAAGATAATCATGTGATCTGTCTGTTTTAATTTCCATGCTTATGATCGTTGATTATGATTATTCTGGATCACTACTTGTAAACTATTCTATGGAAACAATAAAAGGATATATATATATATATATATACCTTATACCGACAACTTAACAATAGACCTACCTGCCCGTCTGAAATGTCTCTGGTTAGGTTTCGAACCAGAGATTGAGAGGCAAAGGCATTGGCAATGTTACCAATCGGAGGCGCTGTAAAACCCGACGCACAATCAGACACATCAACGTCTCTCTTAAATGCCAACAAAACAATGATAATAATTTACATGCATGAATACCGTGTATTATATGAGCATCCTCCTCCTCCCATTTTGCTCCTCATCTACTTACTCACTTTCCTCCATCCATCCTATTTCTCTTTCTACTGTTCCTCCTCTTGCTACTCCTTCTCTATCTCCTATGTAAGCTCTTCTTCTCTTCCTCTTCCTCTAATTTAATCTCCTATTCTTTATCCTCCTCTTCCTCCTATTTCTTTAACTCTTTCTATTATTTCTCCTCCTGTAACTCCTATCTCAGCTCCTTTTCTTTCTCCTCTTCCTTCTCCTCCTATTTCTTTTCCTCATCCTATCCTTCCTCCTCCTCCGTCCTCCTGATTCAACTCCTCCTTCTATTTCTTCCGCTCCCATTCCACGTCCTCATCCTATTTCTCCCATTTCAATTCCATTCTGCTATTTCTCCTCCTCCTCCTCCTCCTCCTCCTCCTCCTCCTCCTCCTCCTCCTCCTCCAATGTATCGTACTCCTCCTTGTCACTGATTACTATTAGCTCTTCCTCATCCCACAGCTGCACTTCTCACTCGATAGATCCTCCGTTTCTGCTCAGCAGAAGCCTCGCTCTCAGATTGTCTTTCGTCGCTTTTCTGAAGCATAAGAATAGATCGCTGCTCATTAATTCTCCAGGTTAGGCACACCTTTCTCCTCTTGACGGTGCCTGAACATCACCAGCATCACCATCGGAAGCAGCAGCAGCAACAGGAGCAGCAGCAGCAGGAGCAGCAGCAGGAGCAGCAGCAACAGGAGCAGCAGCAACAGGAGCAACAGGAGCAGGAGCAGCAGGAGCAGCAGCAGCAGCAGCAGCAGGAGCAGCAGGAGCAGCAACAGGAGCAGCAGCAGGAGCAGCAGCAGGAGCAGCAGGAGCAGCAACAGGAGCAGCAGCAGGAGCAGCAGGAGCAGCAGGAGCAAAAGGAGCAGGAGCAGCAGGAGCAGCAATAGGAGCAGCAGCAGGAGCAGCAGCAGGAGCAGCAGGAGCAGCAGCAGGAGCAGCAGCAGGAGCAGCAGCAGGAGCAGCAGGAGCAGCAACAGGAGCAGCAGCAGGAGCAGCAGGAGCAGCAGGAGCAAAAGGAGCAGGAGCAGCAGGAGCAGCAATAGGAGCAGCAGCAGGAGCAGCAGCAGGAGCAGCAGCAGGAGCAGC
>JACEVL010000550.1:340000-352500 GCA_020284085.1 Aporrectodea caliginosa | reverse complement strand
TTAAACTGAGTTGCCGACATAGTGTAAGGTATTTATTATAGTGGCAGTAGGCCAAGGCGGCGGCGGGTCGCTCCAACCGAAAGCACGTTTCCGCTGTGGCCTAGTTGTGTAGACGTAGCAATGAAAAGAAGATTGGTCGACGTCGTCATGGCTTTAATTAGAGTCAGAGGAACTGATGACGATGATGACGATGACGATGATGATGATGATGATGATGAGGATGATGATCATGATCATGATCATGATCATGATGATGATGATGATGATGATGATGATGATGATGATGATGATGATGATGATGATGATGATGATGATGATGATGATGATGATGATGATGATGATGATGATGATGATGATGATGATGATGATGATGATGATGATGGCGATGAGGGGGTTGTGTTTGATTGGACTGCAGGGCGAGGGCGACCATAGGGCGTGCGGTTAGTTTATTAGAGGGGAAAGGTGTGAGGAAGGGAAGGAAGAATGTAAGTGGACCTCGGTTGCAAAGACGGTGGCAGAGGAGGAGGTTGTACAATGGGGCGATGGCAGTGGTCCATTCGTCGGTCGGTCGGTCAGTCCGTCGGAGGGTCGGTCGGTAGGATAGTCGGTTAATGGGAGGATGGGTTGGGTTGGAGGGTCGGAGGGTCAGTTGGTCGGATGATTCGTTGGTCGGGGGTTGGGTTGGGTCGGAGGATTGGAGGGTCCGTTGGTCGGAGGGTCCGTTGGTCGGAGGTTGGGTTGGGTCGGAAGGTCGGAGGTTGGTTGGGTCGGAGGATTGGAGGGTCCGTTGGTCGGAAGGTCCGTTGGTCGGAGGTTGGGTTGGGTCGGAGGATTGGAGGGTCCGTTGGTCGGAGGGTCCGTTGGTCGGAGGTTGGGTTGGGTCGGAAGGTCGGAGGTTGGTTGGGTCGGAGGATTGGAGGGTCCGTTGGTCGGAGGTTGGGTTGGGTCGGTGGATTGGAGGGTCCGTTGGTCGGATGGTCCGTTGGTCGGAGGTTGGGTTGGGTCGGAGGATTGGAGGGTCCGTTGGTCGGAGGGTCCGTTGGTCGGAGGTTGGGTTGGGTCGGAAGGTCGGAGGTTGGTTGGGTCGGAGGATTGGAGGGTCCGTTGGTCGGAGGTTGGGTTGGGTCGGTGGATTGGAGGGTCCGTTGGTCGGATGGTCCGTTGGTCGGAGGTTGGGTTGGGTCGGAGGATTGGAGGGTCCGTTGGTCGGAGGGTCCGTTGGTCGGAGGTTGGGTTGGGTCGGAAGGTCGGAGGTTGGGTTGGGTCGGAGGATTGGAGGGTCCGTTGGTCGGAGGTTGGGTTGGGTCGGTGGATTGGAGGGTCCGTTGGTCGGATGGTCCGTTGGTCGGAGGTTGGGTTGGGTCGGAGGATTGGAGGGTCCGTTGGTCGGAGGGTCCGTTGGTCGGAGGTTGGGTTGGGTCGGAAGGTCGGAGGTTGGTTGGGTCGGAGGATTGGAGGGTCCGTTGGTCGGATGGTGCGTTGGTCGGAGGTTGGGTTGGGTCGGAGGATTGGAGGGTCCGTTGGTCGGAGGTTGTGTCGGAGGTTCGGTCGGTCTTTGATCAGAGAGAGAGACTGTGATGGTTGTTGTTGTTGAGACGCCAAATGCGTCATTAGGAATTCATTGTTTTCCGGACGATTTCGCGTCTTCGTTATTAGGCGCCAAGAAAACCCGATTAGACGTAAACAGGGAAGAAATAGGATAGGGAAGAGGAGGAGGAGGAGAAGTAGGAATAGAATGGAGAGGAGGAAAAGGAGAGGAGTCGATGGAGGAGGATGTGAGGAGGCGACGGTCAGCAACGGTCGCAGAATTGAATTTGAAAGATGCTAGGCGTGAAGTGATTGATTGCATTCGAGGTTGACGCAAATTAGACGACACCGACATGGCCTATATATAAGGGAGAGGGAGTAGGATGAATTGGAGGAGTAGGAAGAGGAGGAGGAGGAGTAGGAGGAGAGGAGGAGTAGGAAGAGGAGAAGGAGGAGTAGGAAGAGGAGGAGGAGTAGGAAGAGGAGGAGGAGGAGGAGGAAGAGGAGGAGGAGGAGTAGGAAGAGGAGGAGGAGGAGGAAGAGGAGAAGGAGGAGGAGGAGGGAAGAGGAGGAGGAGGAGGAGGAGGAGGAGGAAGAGGGGAGACGGAGGAGTAGGAGGAGGAGAAAGAGGAGTAGGAGGAGGAGAAGGAGGAGGAGGAGGAGGGAGGAGTAGGAAGAGGAGGAGGAGGGGTAGGAAGAGGAGAAGGAGGAGTAGGAAGAGGAGGAGGAGTAGGAAGAGGAGGGAGGAGGAGGAGGAAGAGGAGGAGGAGGAGGAGTAGGAAGAGGAGGAGGAAGAGGAGAAGGAGGAGTAGGAGGAGGAAGAGGAGGAGGAGGAGTAGGAGGAGGAGGAGGAAGAGGAGACGGAGGAGTAGGAGGAGGAGAAAGAGGAGGAGTAGGAAGAGGAGAAGGAGGAGGAGGAGGAGGAAGAGGAGTAGGAGAGTAGGAGGAGGAGGAGGAGGGGTAGGAAGAGGAGGAGTAAGAAGAGGAGGAACAGGAGGAAGAGGAGGTAATGGAGGAAAAGGAGGCAGAGTAGGAAGAGGAGGAAGAGGATCACAAGAAGGAAGAGGAAAAGGAGAAGGAGTGAGAAGATAAGGAGATGAAGGCGGAGGAGACTGTGAATTGGGATAGATCGAGGGACGACAGGGATACCATGTGCCTCCGATCGGAGGGACCTGCCACCTGCAGGAATAGATGAGGCAGAGATACACAACGATCTGAGATGGGATGGGACAGTTCCACTTGACGATTTAGAATGAGAGCTAGAATCTTATATTCAATGCGTCGAGTTATAGGTAACCATCGCAGAGTGTCTCGTAACAAATCAAATCAAATCACTTTATTGCAACCCAAAGACAAATCCACAATATAATAAATAAAGTAAATAATAAAGTAACAGAAGAAACAAAATCAAGAATGCAGGGTAGCAAAGGGAACCCAGAAGGGATGTTAGCCCCGCTAAACTTGGGCACCCGTTCCTTTATAGGTCTATTCTGAAATCTAAATAATTCGGCACTGCATGCCCGTACATAACAGACAGAACGTGCATGTATAGGTATGGCTGGATAGGAAAATCTCTTCTCTCGACAGTCATCAGATTAGTTTATCTGAAGTAATTAGTTGAGTAAAGAAAAACGTTAAATGAAATCTTAATTAAAGACTTTACTAGATGTAGTACTATGCCCCTCAACAGTAATTTAGTGCGAGCTATCTAGATGAAAGAAGATATGCGCGTAATAATTTTTTTTAGACAAGAATAAGTTATTCGACATTGTATTTCAGAAGGGATTGAGTTCCATGCCCGTGTTCCCTGAGACTTGACTTTGTGGAGCCAAATACTATTGCGGGACACCGTATTTGATCACACCATTGAAAAGGACCTTCTGGACACCTTATCAAGGTAACTTGCAAACCAGTTCAATTGAGTGCCTCTAACTCCATTGTATTCCAATGTCTTTAGTAGAATTTTATGATTCACCGTGTCGAACGCCTTTGCTAAACTGAAAAAAACGCCCACCGAGTATTCGTTGCTATCGCTGGCCTTGGTAATCATGTTTTGCATGTTCATCAAAACCATATCAATAGAGAGCGGCTGAGAGCCCCTGTTGGAACCCATGTTGCGAGGGGTATATATATACTATTAAAGTTTTTCACATAGTTAGTCTATTATACATATGTTTTTCGTGGAATCTGGAGAAATATGGTAGCACCGAAATAGAGCGATACTTGGAGACATTATCCTTTTTACCTCTCTTAAATATAGGTATTATTTTAGCAATTTTTATTACATCTGGATCGATTTCGGTGTTTAAAAAACAATTTAAGATCTCTGCCAAAGGCTTAGCAATTATTCTATTCATTCATTTCATTTTCATTCATTTCAGATATTTATGTAGCGTCCCTTCAAGATTATCTGCTCAGGAGCGCTCTCTAACCAACTCCTGCTGTCATGAGGTTAGAGAAGAACGTGGCCGCAAGGGCTCCAGGCATTAGGCGTAGATCCACATGGAGCCCATTCCAGGTTGCAGGGCCAGCAGCAGAAAAGACATGCACGGCGCTGCATAATAGATGTCCTCGACCGGAAGACAAGAAGCTCAGCCTGCTTAGAGGAGCGGAGAGAGCCACGACGCTGGACGCTCTGGGTGGAGCAGCAGAACTCCTGTAAGTAAACAGAAGCCACACCCGCGAGGCAGCGCCAAACCAAGGCAGAGATCCGGTAAGTGATCCGCTGCGGGAAAGGGAACCTATGCAAGACATCCCGCATGTTATCAGTGACATGGCAGAATCTTTGGACGTGGCCAATAAGGCGTGCCTCCGAGCGTAACACCCGATCCAAACACCCAACCCGAGCCGCCGGAAGACCCACATAGAGGGCGCTGCAGTAATCAAGGCGAGAAACAACGAAACAGTGTTAAGGCAGCATTAGAGGTTAAAGAACGGAAGACCACTCTAAGCTGACGCAGCTGGTAGTAGCAAGCGCGGCATAGTAGGATGATATGCCGCGTGAAGGTTAGTTCTTGGTCCAAAGTGACACCAAGGTCCCGGACGGAGGATGAGAAGGTAAACTGCTGGAACTCCTGGCAAGGACCTCCAGGTCAATCTCGGCGAGCTGCTGGCGCTCGCCAAGCCAAATAAACTGGGTTTTAGAAGAGTTAAGCCGCAGCCGATTAGAGGACATCCAGGCCTCCAGAGCCTCCATTGCCTGGTTCATGGCCCGGACAGTCCGGACTGCGGTAATAGCTGCTGACGCATGACAGTGCAAATACGCCTGCAGGTCATCCGCATAAGATTGGCTCAGCACAGAGCAAGCGGCTAAGAGAGGACCAAGATCAGCAGTATAGATAATATAGAAGAGGACCCAGCACAGAACCCTGTTATACCGCTCCCGTAGAAGCCCTGAATCATGTGATTTGCTGAAGTTACATTTTGTCAGTTCCTGAGTTTTCAATAAACGAGTATTGTATTGTATTGCATTCTGTCGGGGTGCTTGAAGATAACTGTTACAATGTTTGGAGGAAGACGACAGCTTATTGTATTGTATTGTATTGTATTTGAACACTTGTTATAGCGCCCCTACCAGATTGCCCATTCAGAGGCGCTCCCGACTACTGCGCGGACGCTGAATCGGAGTTTCACGCCGAAGCGCATGAGCAATTGCGAGTGAAGGACTTGCCCAGGGTGACAGGGTCCCTACGCGGCGGCTTTGAGGTGGATTCGAACCCGCAACCCTCCGGCTGCAAGGCACCGAACATACCCTACACCACCGCGCCCCAGTTGTATTGTGTTGTATCTATTATTTGTGGTGCTACATAGAATCAAAGCACTTCTACTTACTTTATGAAACAACTTAGAATATTGTCGTTGATAAACATAAATAAAATGCAGACTGGGATATTCATGTATAGATTTAAACATACTATTACCAGAAACTTTTGCTTATGAGCAAATGATTGCGCAATATTGGTGAACAAGTCATTAAGTCCATTGGTCATTAGTTGCGGATCACAAACATTGGCTCCATTTATTTTTAACGCCTCAATCTGCTACTCCTCATTACTTAACTTTCTTTTGGAGCGAATGAGTTTCCATGTTTGTTTAAGATCCCTATTAATTTTAGAATACTAAGCTTCATGAAAAGTTTTTCAGCATTGAGTATAAAAAATTTAAATATATTTGTGTATTTAGTCAATGTAATTTTATTAACCTGATTTGGTGACTTTATAAATTTCAAGTATGTATGTAAGCGGGTACATGGCCAAATGTTTGGATGCCACTCATCAGAGGAGCAAATGCATTCATAACAGACTGAAATTTCGGGATAAGAGAGGAAGAAACCCAATCCGGAGAATAGAGCATTACCAAAGTCGATTCTAGAGAAGACAAAGGCCTGGATCAGGGCAGAGCCAGTTTGTCTGGTAAGCGATCGTCGCACGGTGCGAATCTGACGTCGTAGATGAATAGTAATATGATTGCCAATATCGAAATACATTGATCAAATGATTGCAAGGCTTTTGCTCTTGAGCAAGGATAATGTCTAAATTCTCTCACAGAGGTGGAGAATATAAGATCTGAAAAAAACGGCGAAGGGCAAGAAAATCAATTTTGGAGATTTAGAGACGACTTCCAACCTAAACAAGTTCAGTCATGTCAGAAATCAACCGAAGACGGTTTGAAGACATCCAAGCAGCTCTAAAGTCTCTGCCGCATGACCAACTTGATCGACCAGAGCAGCAGCTGCTGCAACAGCCGGGTCATCGCCCAGGCCCTGGGTATCATCAACACACTGATGCGAAGCAGGCAACCCCCTTTGCGTGGAGGGCACTACACAGATCAGCGGTACAAAGAATGTAAAGAAGGTGGCTATGACAGAACCTTGAGGAAGACCAAAATGTATAGAGGATCAGGCAGAACGCGTGAGCCCAAAAATAAGTCAGACAGTTAGATAGATAGATAGATAGATAGATAGATAGATAGATAGATAGATAGATAGATAGATAGATAGATAGATAGATAGATAGATAGATAGATAGATAGATAGATAGATAGATAGATAGATAGATAGATAGATAGATAGATAGACATAGAAAGAGACAAAGACAGAGCCAGAGAAGCATAGGGGCAGATACGAAAGAGGACACTGCAGCCCGCAGCGAGTGACAATGACTGAAGAGAAGATTGTCGTCATTTAGCGAATTATCTCGAGACGATGAAAGTCATTTCGAAGGAAGCCCAGCGCCGACTCAACAGGAAGGAGGACTGGAGGAGGACTGGAGGAGAAGGAAGAGGAGGAGAAGGAAGAGGAAGAGGAATAGAAGGAGAAAGAGGAGGAGGAGGAGTAGGAGGAGTAGGAAGAAGAATAGGAGGAAGAGGAAGAGGAAGAGGAGGAGAAGGAAGAGGAGGTGGAGGAGGAGGAAGAAGATTAGGAGGAGGAGGAAGAGGAATAGGAGGAGAAAGAGAAGGAGGAGAAAGAGGAGAAGGAAAAAGAAGAAGAGGAGGAGGAGGAAGACGAGGATATATAGATGGATGGATGGATGGATAGATATATATATATATATATATATATATATATATATATATATATATATAGATAGATAGATAGATAGATAGATAGACAGACAGACAGACAGACAGACAGACAGACAGACAGACAGACAGACAGACAGACAGACAGACAGACAGACAGAGATAGATAGGTAGATAGATAGATAGATAGATAGATAGATAGATAGATAGATAGATAGATAGATAGATAGATAGATAGATAGATAGATAGATAGATAGATAGATAGATAGATAGATAGATAGATATATAGATAGATAGATAGATAGATAGATAGATAGATAGATAGATATATAGATAGATAGATAGGTAGGTAGGTAGGTAGGTAGGTAGGTAGGTAGGTAGGTAGGTAGGTAGGTAGGTAGGTAAATAGATAGATAGATAGATAGATAGATAGATAGATAGATAGATAGATAGATAGATAGATAGATAGATAGATAGATAGATAGATAGATAGATAGATAGATAGATAGATAGATAGATAGATAGATAGATAGATAGATAGATAGATAGATAGATAGATAGATAGATAGATAGATAGATAGATAGATAGATAGATAGATAGATAGATAGATAGATAGATAGATAGATAGATAGATAGATAGATAGATAGTTTATGAATGTGTAAAGCGTTGTCGTTTGGCAGATGTTGATGAATCATTTGCCATTCCTTATCGTCTGACTGCGATCGTCAGCTGACTGTCTTTCTTCTGCTTGCCTTCAAGCCTTCCCAGTTTCCTCTCTGCCTCCTTGGTTTCCTCTCTGCCTCCTTGGTTTCCTCTCTGCCTCCCTGGTTTCCTCTCTGCCTCCTTGGTTTCCTCTCTGCCTCCTTGGTTTCCTCTCTGCCTCCCTGGTTTCCTCTCTGCCTCCCTGGTTCCCTCTCTGCCTCCTTGGTTTCCTCTCTGCCTCCCTGGTTTCCTCTCTGCCTCCCTGGTTTCCTCTCTGCCTCCCTGGTTTCCTCTGCCTTGCCTCCTTGGTTTCCTCTCTGCCTCCTTGGTTTCCTCTCTGCCTCCCTGGTTTCCTCTCTGCCTCCCTGGTTTCCCCTCTGCCTCCATGGTTTCCTCGCTGCCTCCTTGGTTCCCTCTCTGCCTCCTTGGTTTCCTCTCTGCCTCCTTGGTTTCCTCTCTGCCTCCCTTGGTTCCCTCTCTGCCTCCCTGGTTTCCTCTCTGCCTCCTGGTTCCCTCTCAACCTCCCTTATTTCCTCTCTGCCTCCTTGGTTTCCTCTCTGCCTCCCTGGTTTCCTCTCTGCCTCCTTGGTTTCCTCTCTGCCTCCCTGGTTCCCTCTCTGCCTCCTTGGTTTCCTCTCAATCTCCTTGGTTCCCTCTCTGCTTCCCTGGTTCCCTCTCTACCTCCTTGGTTTCCTCTCTGCCTCCTGGTTTCCTCTCTGCCTCCTTGGTTCCCTCTCAATCTCCCTTGTTCCCTCTCTGCCTCCTTGGTTCCATCTCTGCCTCCCTGATTCTCTCTCTGCCACCCTGGTTTCCTCTCTGCCTCCTTGGTTCCCTCTCAACCTCCCTTGTTCCCTCTCTGCCTCCTTGGTTCCCTCTCTGCCTCCCTGGTTTCCTCTCTGCCTCCCTGGTTCCCTCTCAACCTCCCTTATTCCCTCTCTGCCTCCTTGGTTTCCTCTCTGTCTCCCTGGTTTCCTCTCTGCCTTCTTGGTTTCCTCTCTGCCTCCCTGGTTCCCTCTCTGCCTCCTTGGTTTCCTCTCAATTTCCTTGGTTCCCTCTCTGCTTCCCTGGTTCCCTCTCTACCTCCTTGGTTTCCTCTCTGCCTCCTGGTTTCCTCTCTGCCTCCTTGGTTCCCTCTCAACCTCTCTTGTTCCCTCTCTGCCTCCTTGGTTCCATCTCTGCCTCCCTGGTTCCCTCTCTGCCACCCTGGTTTCCTCTCTGCCTCCTTGGTTCCGTCTCAACCTCCCTTGTTCCCTCTCTGCCTCCTTGGTTCCCTCTCTGCCTCCCTGGTTTCCTCTCTGCCTCCCTGGTTCCCTCTCAACCTCCCTTATTCCCTCTCTGCCTCCCTGGTTTCCTCTCTGCCTCCCTTGTTCCCTCTCAACCTCCTTTATTCCCTCTCTACCTCCTTGGTTTCCTCTCTGCCTCCTGGTTTCCTCTCTGCCTCCTTGGTTCCCTCTCAATCTCCCTTGTTCCCTCTCTGCCTCCTTGGTTCCATCTCTGCCTCCCTGGTTCCCTCTCTGCCACCCTGGTTTCCTCTCTGCCTCCTTGGTTTCCTCACAACCTCCCTTGTTCTTTCTCTGCCTCCTTGGTTCTATCTCTGCCTCCCTGGTTTCCTCTCTGCCTCCCTGGTTCCCTCTCAACCTCCCTTATTCCCTCTCTGCCTCCTTGGTTTCCTCTCTGCCTACCTGGTTTCCTCGCTGCCTTCTTGGTTTCCTCTCTGCCTCCCTGGTTCCCTCTCTGCCTCCTTGGTTTCCTATCAATCTCCTTGGTTCCCTCTCTGCTTCCCTGGTTCCCTCTCTACCTTCTTGGTTTCCTCTCTGCCTCCTGGTTTCCTCTCTGTCTCCTTGGTTCCCTCTCAACCTCCCTTGTTCCCTCTCTGCCTCCTTGGTTCCATCTCTGCCTCCCTGGTTCCCTCTCTGCCACCCTGGTTTCCTCTCTGCCTCCTTGGTTCCCTCTCAACCTCCCTTGTTCCCTCTCTGCCTCCTTGGTTCCCTCTCTGCCTCCCTGGTTTCCTCTCTGCCTCCCTGGTTCCCTCTCAACCTTTCTTATTCCCTCTCTGCCTCCCTGGTTTCCTCTCTGCCTCCCTTGTTCCCTCTCAACCTCCCTTATTCCCTCTCTGCCTCCTTGGTTTCCTCTCTGCCTCCCTGGTTTCCTCTCTGCCTCCTTGGTTTCCTCTCTGCCTCCCTGGTTCCCTCTCTGCCTCCTTGGTTTCCTCTCAATCTCCTTGGTTCCCTCTCTGCTTCCCTGGTTCCCTCTCTGCCTCCTTGGTTTCCTCTCTGCCTCCTGGTTTCCTCTCTGCCTCCTTGGTTCCCTCTCAACCTCCCTTGTTCCCTCTCTGCCTCCTTGATTCCATCTCTGCCTCCCTGGTTCCGTCTCTGCCACCCTGGTTTCCTCTCTGCCTCCCTGGTTCCCTCTCTGCCTCCTTGGTTCCCTCTCAATCTCCCTTGTTCCCTCTCTGCCTCCTTGGTTCCATCTCTGCCTCCCTGGTTCCCTCTCTGCCACCCTGGTTCCCTCTCTGCCTCCCTGCCTTCCTCCCTCCGTCGTATCCACCCATGTGCAACGACCGACCGACCGACCGACCGATCAACCGGCGACTGAATCTGACCAGTTGTTCCGTCTGTCTTCTTGTCTCCGTCGAGATTTATAGAAGACGAAAAGGTTCAACGATTCCCAAGACGACCAGTCAGCTGATCAACTCCACTGGAACACGTGATGACATCAAACAATTCGACGCAATATATCCTACTCCATATACGACTTAAACAATCAACTGAATGTAAGACGTGACTTAAACAATCAACTGGATGTAAGACGTGACTTAAACAATCAACTGGAGATAAGACGTGACTTAAACAATCAACTGGAGATAAGACGTGACTTAAACAATCAACTGGAGATAAGACGTGACTTAAACAATCAACTGGAGATAAGACGTGACTTAAACAATCAACTGGAGATAAGACGTGACTTAAACAATCAACTGGAGATAAGACGTGACTTAAACAATCAACTGGAGATAAGACGTGACTTAAACAATCAACTGGAGATAAGACGTGACTTAAACAATCAACTGGAGATAAGACGTGACTTAAACAATCAACTGGATGTAAGACGTGACTTAAACAATCAACTGGATGTAAGACGTGACTTAAATAACAGTAGACCCACTCCTTAGCCTGTTAACCCAATACATTTTGTTGTTGTATTTCTTTGACTGGTAACCAGTGGGGAAGACTAGATAAGCTGTCCCAGCTTCATCTCCCCATGAATCATTTGCTACTTGACTCGCATACTCATATTCTTTTGGCTCACATACTGTTAAACTATAACGCGCTGTTAGATAATTAAGTTGTTTAATGTGATTGCTGTTTATGCACTGTAATTTTGAATTTGAATTTGAATGCAAATGGTTCAATAAACTCAAACTTAAACTTAAACAATCAACTGGATGTAAGAAATCATCAAACAATACGAACGTAATCATTGTCATCGTTTGTCATTGAATTGGTTGCTGTTATTTCGTGACATGGCGTCTGGCTTGGCGTCTGGAAAGTCGACGTCGCAAAGTCTTTAGGAATCAGGAAAAACCTCGACTGCTCATAGCCAACAATAGGAAACTATTTGTCCGTTACTTCTTCGATGCGCTGTTTATCTGTCACCCTTAAACCTCGCCCCACATCACCCCCTCACCCTAGTACTACAACTGCTTCCAGTAATATTGTCCTTCCCTCTTTCCATCCCTCCTTCCACTCCGTTCACTCATCTTACTCTTCCTTCTCCTCTTCCTCCACTTCCTCTTCCTTGCCGCTCTTCAATCACTTCCTCGCTGATTCTTTTTCCTCTTTCTCTTGCTCCTCTTCCTCTTCCCTTTCGCTCCACCTCCTACTCCTCTCTCTTCCTCCATCTCCTCCTCGTCCTTCTCTTTTCCTCTTCCTCTACTCTCTTACTCCTCCTCTCCTTCCTTCTTCTTCTCTTCCTCCTCTTCTTCCTCCTCTCTCCTCCTTCTTCTCCTCCTCTACCTGCTCTTCCTCCTCTTCCATTGCTCTCTTGCTCCACCTCTCCTTCCTCCTTCTTCTGTTCTTCCTCTTCCTCCTCCTCTTCCTCCTTCTCCTCCTCTTCCTCCTTCTCCTCCTCCTCTTCCTCCTTCTCCTTCCTCCCTCCGTCTCCTTCTCCTCTTTCTCGTTCTAAGCGATCGAGAAATCGTCGATGTAATTTACATAAGACGTCGAAGTCCGAACTGTGATTGGCTGCCGGGAAATTGTCCAATCACGCACTTGCGGCCATTCGCCTCTTCAGCAAACCATCAGGGAATACACGACACATCCATTCCGAACTCACACACACACTCACACACGTCGGCACCCATGCATGCAGACAGACAGACAGACCGTGCATGCAGACTGCAGAGAGACAGACAGACGAACATATGGACGGAAGGAAGGGAGAGAGGGAAGGAGGAAGGGAGGGAGGGAGGGTTTTATTACAGATGCAGACAGGCCCGCAACTTTGGTTAAAACAAGTGTGGTACCAATTTTTATGGTTTAATGCAATGTATTAATTATATCAATTATTACTATTATAATAATTATTATTATAATTATTATTATTTTTATTATTATTATTATTATTATTATTATTTTTATAATTATTATTATTATCATTATTATTATTATTATTATTATATCAATTATTATTAGTAGTAGTAGTATTATTATTATTAGTATTATTATTACTACCCATCGTTTCCCCCA
>JACEVL010000550.1:300000-335000 GCA_020284085.1 Aporrectodea caliginosa | reverse complement strand
ACGGAAGGACGGAAGGACGGACGGAAGGATAGACGGAAGGACGGGCGGAAGGATAGACGGAAGGACGGACGGAAGGATAGACGGAAGGACGGAAGGACGGAAGGACGGACGGAAGGATAGACGGAAGGACGGAAGGACGGAAGGAAGGATAGACGGAAGGATAGACGGAAGGACGGAAGGACAGACTGTATGTCTGTCTGTATGTTTTGTCTGTATGTCTGTCTGTCTGTCTGTCTGTCTGTCTGTATGTCTGTCTGTATGGTTGTATGTCTGTCTGTCTGTATGTCTGTCTGTATGGTTGTATGTCTGTCTGTCTGTATGTATGTCTGTATGCTTGGCTGGTTGTGTCTGTGCCTTTCTTTCTTTCAACTTCCAGGGTCGAAGTAATCGTCAGAATCCATCGAACGAAATATCGGACGACAGGCGCAGAGTCCAGTAATTAACAGATGAAACTAAGACATAGTCAGCAGCAGCAGCTGAAGGAGGAGGAGGAAAAGGAGGAGGAGGATGAGAGGAAGAGAAGGAGTAGGAGGAGTAGGAGGAGGAGAAGGAGGAAGACGGACTGGAAGAGGGACGAAGAGGATGGGATAGGCATGTAAGAGAGTCGAGTATGTAGAGGAGATGGGTCTGGAGAAGGAGTTGGAGCAGGAGGTGGTGGAGGTGGAGGTGGAGGATCAGGATCAGGATCAGGATCATGATCAGGAGGAGGCGCAGAAGGAGAAGGAGGAGAAGAAGGAGGAAGGCGATGGATTGAGATGTGAGAGGAAGTCAGAACGAACGAAAGACGACAACATCGCATTCAGGACGAGAGTTATCTTGGGAAGGCTCTACATAAATTCAATGAATGAATGAATGAATGACTGCTGCAGAAAGAGACGAGATGCTCTATTCGCATCTTCATCCCCATCAAGAGCCCAGACACGACCATCGAAACAGCTCCGTTGCCATTAGCAACTGCGTCATCATCATATAGCCACCACCCCACCACAATCATCATCATCATCATCACCATCATCACCATCACCATCATCACCATCAACATCGTCATCATCAACATCGTCATCATCATCGTCATCATCATCATCAACATTACCATCAATGTCCATCATCATCGTCATCAACATCATAATCGTCATCATCATCGTCATCACCATCATCACCACAAGCAGCAGCCAATTGTAATTGGTGCGTGAGACTTGAGAGAAGGCGCCGTTGACTCGGCGTCTATTCCTTGTCGAACCCCAGTATACCTGGCTTTCCAATTGACCCTGTCTTCCTCTGTGTCTGTCTGTCTGTCTGTCTGTCTGTGTCTCTGTATATCTGACAGTCTCACTGATTCTGTTTCCAATAGGAATCCGTCGTCTGTCAGTTTCCTTTGACGCCAATGAATCTGATCGGAAATGAAGTAGATTCCAGGGACTGTTAATAGCATCACAGCTTCAGAGACTGAGTCATCTATGTCAGAAGCGATGACCTCCCCTCCCCTCCCCTACCCTACCCTACCCTACCGTCCTCCCCACCCGCACCCCATGTGATGACGATTAGATTATCAGGTACTCTGATACATTTAAACGAATGCTTCGTAACCATTCCAAGCCAACTGAAAGCAATCAGTGATACTCTTCGAACTGAACATCATCTCTGCAAGAATTCACCCAATTAATGACCTCCACTCATCTGCAGCTGCAACGACTACTATCACCATCACCATCATCGTCATCATTGTCGTCATCATCGTCATCACCACCACCAACACCATCATTATCATCATCATCACCACCGCCATCACCATCATATCATAACAAACAAAACCAAGATGAAGCACAGATCCGAGATGTAGGCCTATCGCATCAGCCGCAGAACCACATCCGCGTTTTAAGTTTCGACAGCAGAAATTCATTTTAGAGATTATTTAATTTCACATATCAAATGAAAAATATCCAACAGAAACGCGTAAATTGGTCATACATATATGCACAGCTATAAATAGAAACGGTGGCGAAATAATAATTGTTAAAAATCCTTTGTCTGGAACGGTTCCATTTCTAAGACGAAACGACCTAACAACACAAGTCCTTCTATCCCACGGCAGATGCACCAGATGAATGAAGCTAATAGTTATTAATTAGTACTGTAACTCCTATATAACCGGTTTCTAATGCATTAATTCTTTCATTCAATGCGATATTATGTCGACTATTATATTATAGATGCTTATCAATCGTCATCAGTTGTCATTTCACGTGATCTCAATCATCCCTTTTGCTGAACATCGTCTCTTGTCTCTGCTGCACTTGTGGAAGAGACGCAACTCCGAATTATGCAACAAATAAAAACCAGAAAATGTGAGAAACGTTGAGAAAACTCTGACCAGCAGGTTCCACACACATTCAACGTCTGCAAGAAGCTCACCGAATTATCTAAAAGAACAGAAATTACATAACAATGAACGATATCTAAACTATTTGAGATGTCAACTGAGATTCATGAAGTTAGACTTGATGCAAGATCAGCAGATGGTCAGTTAGATCACAGCTGTTTGAATCTCAACATCGGACGTTGCCTTGACCAGGGAATGATGAAAGAATTGGTTGACCGTCATCATCATCATCATCTTCTGGTCTTGTGTCTCTGTTGAAGGACCCTGGACGGCCACCTTCATCTTCATCTTCATCTTCTTCATCTGTTCGTTTCTGGTCGTTTGTTGACTGACTGCTGCCACCTGGTGATTCACTGACGTCAACATCAAGACGATTGTAATTCTCCCGGTAGAAGATCAGAAGAGGAATACTGATGGCAATTGCACCAGCCATCACCCAATTCATCCAACGCAAACCTACAGAGGAAAGAAAATCCTCCTATCAGAGTAGAACAATAACAACCACTTTGACTACGTACTGCTGCTTCTTAATCTACGCTGAGCAGTCATGAATTCATACAGATGCAACTATTCCACGAAAACATCTGTTTCTGATGGAACGAACTCTCAAAAACATCTTCCACAGTTAACTCCACCCCCTCTAAACTCCGCCACTGCTAATCATCATCTTTGCTATGGCACAGTGTCATTAAACAGAAACTAATCATCAATCCCTTCTGTCACCTGCCACTCTCAGTAGGGCCTACCCCATCTCTGGTTGCCCTCTCTTCTGCAGCTTTTCACTCGAGCCTGAAACTTTCTACTCTATGCTACCCGGCCCATCCTGGATCCGTTCCTGCACTATGCCATGACCACCATCATCAACAATTTCCACAGTAGCACCTTGCCATCTCCCTGGCTTAACCTCTGCCACCAGAAACCGACCAAAACTCTTGCGGAATAATAATTGATTTGATATATAGCGCCGGTTAAAGTTCCAGTCTCCCTGAAGTGGCTATAAATAGTTTTCTATCTTAAGCTGCTATATAAATGATGTGTAACGACGATTTCAGTTTTACGACAGCAAGTGCTACTTGAAAAAGAGCGTGAATCTGAATGTGTTCTCACCGATTCCTGGAATCATGAGAACGAGTAGAAAGACGAGACCGACGCAGTTATCGAGCCAAGTGAGAAGTCCATTGGCCAGGCCCTCTGACGTCGGATAGGCTGTCTCACATCCCAACTCATAGAACAGCGGAGACGATCCCTCGATTCCAACAACCGTTAGGATGTACAGCGAATACATGACATCTGTTTCATAAGACACAGTTAAATTATTCCAAGAGAATACCTCTTTAAGAGGACACAATTCCATGAGAAGATCTGTTTCATAAGACGTAATTATTCCACAGAAACACCTCATTCTGAAGACACAAACATTCTTTGCATTGACATCATAGTCTCTAGTGCCATAATATGTTGTTAAATTGTTGGGTCCACATATTTACATTGTTTACAACATTCGATAAATACCAGGAAGTTAGCAGCGACCATGGACAAGAAAACATTCTGTGGGTTCAATACAAAGGGTTAAAGGGTTCAATACAAAATCCCAAACGCACATTTCAAACCAGACTTGGACGGATGGACCTATATTTTAAAATAAATGTTACTATCATGATTTTATAAATGACACATATTTTTAACAATGAGTGTGAAATCGAAGCACGTTAGTCCCCAACAGAGAAGGTTAATACACAGAAGGTCAAGGTACAGAAGGTAAGTACATAGAAGATCAAGGCCACATCTTTATATGCAACTCTGACAGCCTCTTACTTTTGTTAAATGGAATGATCTTTGAACAGATGAGTCCAAATGCGAGACAGAGGCAAAGACTAGTTGAAAAGATGCACAAAAGAATCAGCTTCACGTGTTTCATGTATCGATCTGAAAACCTGTTCGGATAAAATCAAACGAAAATCCACAATGAAAACATGTTGTACAGGAACAGTGGCCTATACATGTATGTAGATGCAGTTAGTTCAACCCCATAATACTTCAAAGAGCTATGTCGTTCCTGCAGGGTCTGCATTCTCCAAAGAGAGAGTGATATATTTGTATATATATATATACACATAGACAGAGACAGAGAGAGACAGACAGACAGACAGAGACAGACAGGAGACAGAGACAGAGAAACACAGAGACACAGAGAGACACAGAGACGGATAGACAGAGACAGAGAAAGTGAGGAAATGATAGAAGTAAGTCCAGATAAGCAGAACCCTGAAGCTGTCAAATACTTTCTTAGAACTGGTGGATAGCATGTCCTAGAGGTTTTGTGAGGTGCCTGGAAAGGCGATGTATAAATGTTCGAACGCAATGCAGAAGGAGTTTGCTGATATTTGAGAACAAACCAAGCGAACGAGGCTTTACCTGGAGAAGACAAATCCACCGATACCACAAGCAATTGAAGCCGCAAATCCAACCCATCCAAGCTCCATCTGGAAGCAGAAGGCAAGATGAGATTCTGTGCAACAATTGATGTTTCACATCTTCAGGGTAGAAACTAAAACTTACAAGAGACTCTTTACCAGAGACACTTTTACACGTCGCAAAGACAAAACACTTTAGAGCTTTCAACTGTCCCAGACTTTAACCGCAACAATTAATGGATTCAACATGGAGGGGGTAATGGGGTATGGCTGACCACCAGTTTTCACCTGAGGCACAACTGTAGTCCGGTTGTCAACCCAACAAGTGTGGAAATAGTAGTTACAGCTCCTTCAAAATTATCAGAATTGGAGCAACATTTTTTACAAAGCTTAGCATCCATAACATTTCTCCATAAACAACTTTAGAAAATTTACCAGTAGGTCTAGGATTTGCAATAAACTTCGGCAGCAGTGAGAGTGGTTGTCCAATATAGGCCTATAAAGAGATGACTTACTTACTATGAAAGTGGGCGAAAACATATAGTTAAGAGTTAGAAGCCAACCTCTGATTCAACGAGATCTGTTACATCAACATCAAGAATAGATGACCACTGGTCAGCAATTCCCATCGTCATACCAAAGCAAATGGCAACCTTCCAGAAACCACGATTTCTAAACGAAACAACAAGAAAAAGAAAAAGACTACACTACATTCAACTTAAACACAACACTACTAACACTGAACAGCTATAGCAGCAATGCAATAACGACAGAGTAATCACATTAGCGACAGTGTAGGCTCATCAGAAACAGTTCTGCAAAGTCAAAATGTAGCAATTATTGCTCAATGTGCAAATTGGCCGTTGGCTAAAAATCGAAGGAATATGATGGATTGGTAATCAGCAGTTAGTTAACTATTTCTTTTCTCTGCCTCGATCAATTACCTATAGTTTCTAAAAATGAATGGCCGAATGTTACTTACATATGTTTTGTTAGCCTGAAAAGTCTCCCTAGAATAATCGTAATATCCAGATCATTTCTTCAACTCCTAAAGGAAGCTAAGTCGTGGGAACTCACAGGTACCGGTTGAGATCAGTAAGAAGAAAATAGAAAAGGTCAGGTACCGGTTGAGATCAAGGGCGAAGCTGGTAGCGAATCAGGTGGAGTGAATATCAACCACCACAGCCTCCTACTGAACCAATGTCAACCCACACTTAGCTACACTGAACCTCACAAGCAACCACACTGAACCTCGTATATAAAAAGAGGAAGAAAGTGACAGCATCCATCTTCTTTATGACGTGGCATTGTAAAAACAGAAACTGCATGCAGTTCTCCGGAGGTTCCAGTCTTAAGACTGGATAAAAGAGGAGGAAGGCCCTGGTATTCATTATGACAAAGCGCCATTAAACAACAGAAAGTTCCAGATCTGACACCCAGCCAACTTGCTCATATGGAGCCCATAAAGGACCCATATGAGACCAACATAGAGCCCATATATGGGGTCCGTTCATCAAATGCTCACGCGAATGTTGGCAGGGACAACCCCTTGCCGTTATGACAAGGCTCCCAAAATGAGTTCCCAACTTTAATTTCCTGATTTCCACAGCGCCCGAAAAAGACGAAGTCAGGGAACCAATCACGGTGGCTGCCTAAGACAGCTTATTAAGGAATTTCCAGTGTAGGTGGTAAGTGCTTAGTGAAAGAAAGGAATTTCGTCTGCACCACACTAACCGAATGAGTGCCTTGAAGCCAGTCTTGTAGCTGAGCCTCGTCGTGTTCGCACTGACGCTGGGTGCAGTCGGAGGCTTAGCTGGAAAGTAGATTAGAAGCGCAACGAAGATGACGACAGTGAAGGCACATTCTGCAGAAAAAGACAACAGACATTAGATCATAGCACCATAATGACATAATCACGCCTCAAGTCAACAGATTCTCTATGGTAAATGCAGATGAATTTCATATACAACACTATTACTGAAGAAGAAACGGCTGTTGATACAAATGGTGTCCTTTCTGCCTAATAAAAACCGTATTATGAAGAAAAGAAACATCTAATTTGCCTATATAGGTCACAACCAGTAAGAAAAAAGAATGGAAACGATAAAATTACGGACAAAAGACTCCGATGACCACGAAATCTGCAGACATTTCTAAATGATTGAGAAACTTGAGCAACATGGCAAAAAACTTTAAATCCAATCTAATCTCAAATTCCAGCATTTTCACAAAGATTTACAAAGATTTGCAGTCGATTCTATCCTTACCAATATACATGAGTCTCAGGATGAACTGCGCAGTTGTTCTCTCTAAAGACAAACAAAAAAGAGACGCCATTAGAACATTAACAAAACACAGTCATACATCACATGATCAACTATCTACAAACATGTCTATCAGAAAAACCCTGCTATCGGAGCAAAATAAGACATCGTTGACAAAACTATTCTCTTAATAGGTGGTTATTGATTGGTTACCTGGACTGCTGTTGTTTTCTTCAAGTGAAACGTTATTCCATTCACTGGAAACACAAAAGAAGAAGAACATTTTAATCTATACACAAACAATTAATTAACTATTGAGGAGCCGACGGTTTTTCTTTGGACTAGACAAACGGTTAACATTTAAACACTGGAATCTCTGATACAAACCTCCAATTCCTGTGATGATGTGATTCTGGATTTGGAACCAAGAGAGGACCTACAGAAAGCAATAACGCGTTTCACAGGTAATTATTTGAAATCATTGACCTCTTAAACCATATGTAGCCTATAATATAAACACGAATACACACATCTCTCACACACACACACACACACACACTACAAAACACACACAGAAATTGGTCAAAATCAATTCAAATCACCACAACTCTTTCCTAAATCCTGCAAACTCACAAATGATTATGATGTGTGCCAGAAACGTTACACCAAAGGGCAAAAAACCACTTTAAATAAGATTTCAACTTTGTCAAGTTTTTTGTAAAAAATAGAAATATGAAAATATACAGAGAATCTGAGAAATTATTTCTGAAGCAGAACCTATAATATACGACGTTGCAACACCGAATCCTGCAGCGAGCAAAGCGAGAGATGTTGCGGTCGTTCGCTGATCTGCAGGGAACCATACAGAAGAGAGAAGCGGAGAACCAGCGGTTGTCACCGGACCAGCCATTCCATTCAGAAACTGTCCACAGTGTATCAACCTACAGTCAACAATCAATAGCAGGAAAACGATGGAAAAAATTGGGACAAACTCAAAGCAGTTGACATAGACAGGTAAATTCATATAAAGTAGTATTGTTAAGGTAATGGTAAGAGGTCAGACACAAATAAGGTACTTTTGTCAAGGTAATAGTAAGAGGCCAAACACACGTAAGAAACGGTAAGATACTTTTGTCAAGGTAATGGTGAGAGGCCAAACACACGTAAGAAACGGTAAGATACTTTTGTCAAGGTAATGGTGAGAGGCCAAACACACGTAAGAAACGGTAAGATACTTTTGTCAAGGTAATGGTGAGAGGCCAAACACACGTAAGAAACGGTAAGATACTTTTGTCAAGGTAATGGTGAGAGGCCAAACACACGTAAGAAACGGTAAGATACTTTTGTCAAGGTAATGGTGAGAGGCCAAACACACGTAAGAAACGGTAAGATACTTTTGTCAAGGTAATGGTGAGAGGCCAAACACACGTAAGAAACGGTAAGATACTTTTGTCAAGGTAATGGTGAGAGGCCAAACACACGTAAGAAACGGTAAGATACTTTTGTCAAGGTAATGGTGAGAGGCCAAACACACGTAAGAAACGGTAAGATACTTTTGTCAAGGTAATGGTGAGAGGCCAAACACACGTAAGAAACGGTAAGATACTTTTGTCAAGGTAATGGTGAGAGGCCAAACACACGTAAGAAACGGTAAGATACTTTTGTCAAGGTAATGGTGAGAGGCCAAACACACGTAAGAAACGGTAAGATACTTTTGTCAAGGTAATGGTGAGAGGCCAAACACACGTAAGAAACGGTAAGATACTTTTGTCAAGGTAATGGTGAGAGGCCAAACACACGTAAGAAACGGTAAGATACTTTTGTCAAGGTAATGGTGAGAGGCCAAACACACGTAAGAAACGGTAAGATACTTTTGTCAAGGTAATGGTGAGAGGCCAAACACACGTAAGAAACGGTAAGATACTTTTGTCAAGGTAATGGTGAGAGGCCAAACACACGTAAGAAACGGTAAGATACTTTTGTCAAGGTAATGGTGAGAGGCCAAACACACGTAAGAAACGGTAAGATACTTTTGTCAAGGTAATGGTGAGAGGCCAAACACACGTAAGAAACGGTAAGATACTTTTGTCAAGGTAATGGTGAGAGGCCAAACACACGTAAGAAACGGTAAGATACTTTTGTCAAGGTAATGGTGAGAGGCCAAACACACGTAAGAAACGGTAAGATACTTTTGTCAAGGTAATGGTGAGAGGCCAAACACACGTAAGAAACGGTAAGATACTTTTGTCAAGGTAATGGTGAGAGGCCAAACACACGTAAGAAACGGTAAGATACTTTTGTCAAGGTAATGGTGAGAGGCCAAACACACGTAAGAAACGGTAAGATACTTTTGTCAAGGTAATGGTGAGAGGCCAAACACACGTAAGAAACGGTAAGATACTTTTGTCAAGGTAATGGCCAAACACACGTAAGAAACGGTAAGATACTTTTGTCAAGGTAATGGTGAGAGGCCAAACACACGTAAGAAACGGTAAGATACTTTTGTCAAGGTAATGGTGAGAGGCCAAACACACGTAAGAAACGGTAAGATACTTTTGTCAAGGTAATGGTGAGAGGCCAAACACACGTAAGAAACGGTAAGATACTTTTGTCAAGGTAATGGTGAGAGGCCAAACACACGTAAGAAACGGTAAGATACTTTTGTCAAGGTAATGGTGAGAGGCCAAACACACGTAAGAAACGGTAAGATACTTTTGTCAAGGTAATGGTGAGAGGCCAAACACACGTAAGAAACGGTAAGATACTTTTGTCAAGGTAATGGTGAGAGGCCAAACACACGTAAGAAACGGTAAGATACTTTTGTCAAGGTAATGGTGAGAGGCCAAACACACGTAAGAAACGGTAAGATACTTTTGTCAAGGTAATGGTGAGAGGCCAAACACACGTAAGAAACGGTAAGATACTTTTGTCAAGGTAATGGTGAGAGGCCAAACACACGTAAGAAACGGTAAGATACTTTTGTCAAGGTAATGGTGAGAGGCCAAACACACGTAAGAAACGGTAAGATACTTTTGTCAAGGTAATGGTGAGAGGCCAAACACACGTAAGAAACGGTAAGATACTTTTGTCAAGGTAATGGTGAGAGGCCAAACACACGTAAGAAACGGTAAGATACTTTTGTCAAGGTAATGGTGAGAGGCCAAACACACGTAAGAAACGGTAAGATACTTTTGTCAAGGTAATGGTGAGAGGCCAAACACACGTAAGAAACGGTAAGATACTTTTGTCAAGGTAATGGTGAGAGGCCAAACACACGTAAGAAACGGTAAGATACTTTTGTCAAGGTAATGGTGAGAGGCCAAACACACGTAAGAAACGGTAAGATACTTTTGTCAAGGTAATGGTGAGAGGCCAAACACACGTAAGAAACGGTAAGATACTTTTGTCAAGGTAATGGTGAGAGGCCAAACACACGTAAGAAACGGTAAGATACTTTTGTCAAGGTAATGGTGAGAGGCCAAACACACGTAAGAAACGGTAAGATACTTTTGTCAAGGTAATGGTGAGAGGCCAAACACACGTAAGAAACGGTAAGATACTTTTGTCAAGGTAATGGTGAGAGGCCAAACACACGTAAGAAACGGTAAGATACTTTTGTCAAGGTAATGGTGAGAGGCCAAACACACGTAAGAAACGGTAAGATACTTTTGTCAAGGTAATGGTGAGAGGCCAAACACACGTAAGAAACGGTAAGATACTTTTGTCAAGGTAATGGTGAGAGGCCAAACACACGTAAGAAACGGTAAGATACTTTTGTCAAGGTAATGGTGAGAGGCCAAACACACGTAAGAAACGGTAAGATACTTTTGTCAAGGTAATGGTGAGAGGCCAAACACACGTAAGAAACGGTAAGATACTTTTGTCAAGGTAATGGTGAGAGGCCAAACACACGTAAGAAACGGTAAGATACTTTTGTCAAGGTAATGGTGAGAGGCCAAACACACGTAAGAAACGGTAAGATACTTTTGTCAAGGTAATGGTGAGAGGCCAAACACACGTAAGAAACGGTAAGATACTTTTGTCAAGGTAATGGTGAGAGGCCAAACACACGTAAGAAACGGTAAGATACTTTTGTCAAGGTAATGGTGAGAGGCCAAACACACGTAAGAAACGGTAAGATACTTTTGTCAAGGTAATGGTGAGAGGCCAAACACACGTAAGAAACGGTAAGATACTTTTGTCAAGGTAATGGTGAGAGGCCAAACACACGTAAGAAACGGTAAGATACTTTTGTCAAGGTAATGGTGAGAGGCCAAACACACGTAAGAAACGGTAAGATACTTTTGTCAAGGTAATGGTGAGAGGCCAAACACACGTAAGAAACGGTAAGATACTTTTGTCAAGGTAATGGTGAGAGGCCAAACACACGTAAGAAACGGTAAGATACTTTTGTCAAGGTAATGGTGAGAGGCCAAACACACGTAAGAAACGGTAAGATACTTTTGTCAAGGTAATGGTGAGAGGCCAAACACACGTAAGAAACGGTAAGATACTTTTGTCAAGGTAATGGTGAGAGGCCAAACACACGTAAGAAACGGTAAGATACTTTTGTCAAGGTAATGGTGAGAGGCCAAACACACGTAAGAAACGGTAAGATACTTTTGTCAAGGTAATGGTGAGAGGCCAAACACACGTAAGAAACGGTAAGATACTTTTGTCAAGGTAATGGTGAGAGGCCAAACACACGTAAGAAACGGTAAGATACTTTTGTCAAGGTAATGGTGAGAGGCCAAACACACGTAAGAAACGGTAAGATACTTTTGTCAAGGTAATGGTGAGAGGCCAAACACACGTAAGAAACGGTAAGATACTTTTGTCAAGGTAATGGTGAGAGGCCAAACACACGTAAGAAACGGTAAGATACTTTTGTCAAGGTAATGGTGAGAGGCCAAACACACGTAAGAAACGGTAAGATACTTTTGTCAAGGTAATGGTGAGAGGCCAAACACACGTAAGAAACGGTAAGATACTTTTGTCAAGGTAATGGTGAGAGGCCAAACACACGTAAGAAACGGTAAGATACTTTTGTCAAGGTAATGGTGAGAGGCCAAACACACGTAAGAAACGGTAAGATACTTTTGTCAAGGTAATGGTGAGAGGCCAAACACACGTAAGAAACGGTAAGATACTTTTGTCAAGGTAATGGTGAGAGGCCAAACACACGTAAGAAACGGTAAGATACTTTTGTCAAGGTAATGGTGAGAGGCCAAACACACGTAAGAAACGGTAAGATACTTTTGTCAAGGTAATGGTGAGAGGCCAAACACACGTAAGAAACGGTAAGATACTTTTGTCAAGGTAATGGTGAGAGGCCAAACACACGTAAGAAACGGTAAGATACTTTTGTCAAGGTAATGGTGAGAGGCCAAACACACGTAAGAAACGGTAAGATACTTTTGTCAAGGTAATGGTGAGAGGCCAAACACACGTAAGAAACGGTAAGATACTTTTGTCAAGGTAATGGTGAGAGGCCAAACACACGTAAGAAACGGTAAGATACTTTTGTCAAGGTAATGGTGAGAGGCCAAACACACGTAAGAAACGGTAAGATACTTTTGTCAAGGTAATGGTGAGAGGCCAAACACACGTAAGAAACGGTAAGATACTTTTGTCAAGGTAATGGTGAGAGGCCAAACACACGTAAGAAACGGTAAGATACTTTTGTCAAGGTAATGGTGAGAGGCCAAACACACGTAAGAAACGGTAAGATACTTTTGTCAAGGTAATGGTGAGAGGCCAAACACACGTAAGAAACGGTAAGATACTTTTGTCAAGGTAATGGTGAGAGGCCAAACACACGTAAGAAACGGTAAGATACTTTTGTCAAGGTAATGGTGAGAGGCCAAACACACGTAAGAAACGGTAAGATACTTTTGTCAAGGTAATGGTGAGAGGCCAAACACACGTAAGAAACGGTAAGATACTTTTGTCAAGGTAATGGTGAGAGGCCAAACACACGTAAGAAACGGTAAGATACTTTTGTCAAGGTAATGGTGAGAGGCCAAACACACGTAAGAAACGGTAAGATACTTTTGTCAAGGTAATGGTGAGAGGCCAAACACACGTAAGAAACGGTAAGATACTTTTGTCAAGGTAATGGTGAGAGGCCAAACACACGTAAGAAACGGTAAGATACTTTTGTCAAGGTAATGGTGAGAGGCCAAACACACGTAAGAAACGGTAAGATACTTTTGTCAAGGTAATGGTGAGAGGCCAAACACACGTAAGAAACGGTAAGATACTTTTGTCAAGGTAATGGTGAGAGGCCAAACACACGTAAGAAACGGTAAGATACTTTTGTCAAGGTAATGGTGAGAGGCCAAACACACGTAAGAAACGGTAAGATACTTTTGTCAAGGTAATGGTGAGAGGCCAAACACACGTAAGAAACGGTAAGATACTTTTGTCAAGGTAATGGTGAGAGGCCAAACACACGTAAGAAACGGTAAGATACTTTTGTCAAGGTAATGGTGAGAGGCCAAACACACGTAAGAAACGGTAAGATACTTTTGTCAAGGTAATGGTGAGAGGCCAAACACACGTAAGAAACGGTAAGATACTTTTGTCAAGGTAATGGTGAGAGGCCAAACACACGTAAGAAACGGTAAGATACTTTTGTCAAGGTAATGGTGAGAGGCCAAACACACGTAAGAAACGGTAAGATACTTTTGTCAAGGTAATGGTGAGAGGCCAAACACACGTAAGAAACGGTAAGATACTTTTGTCAAGGTAATGGTGAGAGGCCAAACACACGTAAGAAACGGTAAGATACTTTTGTCAAGGTAATGGTGAGAGGCCAAACACACGTAAGAAACGGTAAGATACTTTTGTCAAGGTAATGGTGAGAGGCCAAACACACGTAAGAAACGGTAAGATACTTTTGTCAAGGTAATGGTGAGAGGCCAAACACACGTAAGAAACGGTAAGATACTTTTGTCAAGGTAATGGTGAGAGGCCAAACACACGTAAGAAACGGTAAGATACTTTTGTCAAGGTAATGGTGAGAGGCCAAACACACGTAAGAAACGGTAAGATACTTTTGTCAAGGTAATGGTGAGAGGCCAAACACACGTAAGAAACGGTAAGATACTTTTGTCAAGGTAATGGTGAGAGGCCAAACACACGTAAGAAACGGTAAGATACTTTTGTCAAGGTAATGGTGAGAGGCCAAACACACGTAAGAAACGGTAAGATACTTTTGTCAAGGTAATGGTGAGAGGCCAAACACACGTAAGAAACGGTAAGATACTTTTGTCAAGGTAATGGTGAGAGGCCAAACACACGTAAGAAACGGTAAGATACTTTTGTCAAGGTAATGGTGAGAGGCCAAACACACGTAAGAAACGGTAAGATACTTTTGTCAAGGTAATGGTGAGAGGCCAAACACACGTAAGAAACGGTAAGATACTTTTGTCAAGGTAATGGTGAGAGGCCAAACACACGTAAGAAACGGTAAGATACTTTTGTCAAGGTAATGGTGAGAGGCCAAACACACGTAAGAAACGGTAAGATACTTTTGTCAAGGTAATGGTGAGAGGCCAAACACACGTAAGAAACGGTAAGATACTTTTGTCAAGGTAATGGTGAGAGGCCAAACACACGTAAGAAACGGTAAGATACTTTTGTCAAGGTAATGGTGAGAGGCCAAACACACGTAAGAAACGGTAAGATACTTTTGTCAAGGTAATGGTGAGAGGCCAAACACACGTAAGAAACGGTAAGATACTTTTGTCAAGGTAATGGTGAGAGGCCAAACACACGTAAGAAACGGTAAGATACTTTTGTCAAGGTAATGGTGAGAGGCCAAACACACGTAAGAAACGGTAAGATACTTTTGTCAAGGTAATGGTGAGAGGCCAAACACACGTAAGAAACGGTAAGATACTTTTGTCAAGGTAATGGTGAGAGGCCAAACACACGTAAGAAACGGTAAGATACTTTTGTCAAGGTAATGGTGAGAGGCCAAACACACGTAAGAAACGGTAAGATACTTTTGTCAAGGTAATGGTGAGAGGCCAAACACACGTAAGAAACGGTAAGATACTTTTGTCAAGGTAATGGTGAGAGGCCAAACACACGTAAGAAACGGTAAGATACTTTTGTCAAGGTAATGGTGAGAGGCCAAACACACGTAAGAAACGGTAAGATACTTTTGTCAAGGTAATGGTGAGAGGCCAAACACACGTAAGAAACGGTAAGATACTTTTGTCAAGGTAATGGTGAGAGGCCAAACACACGTAAGAAACGGTAAGATACTTTTGTCAAGGTAATGGTGAGAGGCCAAACACACGTAAGAAACGGTAAGATACTTTTGTCAAGGTAATGGTGAGAGGCCAAACACACGTAAGAAACGGTAAGATACTTTTGTCAAGGTAATGGTGAGAGGCCAAACACACGTAAGAAACGGTAAGATACTTTTGTCAAGGTAATGGTGAGAGGCCAAACACACGTAAGAAACGGTAAGATACTTTTGTCAAGGTAATGGTGAGAGGCCAAACACACGTAAGAAACGGTAAGATACTTTTGTCAAGGTAATGGTGAGAGGCCAAACACACGTAAGAAACGGTAAGATACTTTTGTCAAGGTAATGGTGAGAGGCCAAACACACGTAAGAAACGGTAAGATACTTTTGTCAAGGTAATGGTGAGAGGCCAAACACACGTAAGAAACGGTAAGATACTTTTGTCAAGGTAATGGTGAGAGGCCAAACACACGTAAGAAACGGTAAGATACTTTTGTCAAGGTAATGGTGAGAGGCCAAACACACGTAAGAAACGGTAAGATACTTTTGTCAAGGTAATGGTGAGAGGCCAAACACACGTAAGAAACGGTAAGATACTTTTGTCAAGGTAATGGTGAGAGGCCAAACACACGTAAGAAACGGTAAGATACTTTTGTCAAGGTAATGGTGAGAGGCCAAACACACGTAAGAAACGGTAAGATACTTTTGTCAAGGTAATGGTGAGAGGCCAAACACACGTAAGAAACGGTAAGATACTTTTGTCAAGGTAATGGTGAGAGGCCAAACACACGTAAGAAACGGTAAGATACTTTTGTCAAGGTAATGGTGAGAGGCCAAACACACGTAAGAAACGGTAAGATACTTTTGTCAAGGTAATGGTGAGAGGCCAAACACACGTAAGAAACGGTAAGATACTTTTGTCAAGGTAATGGTGAGAGGCCAAACACACGTAAGAAACGGTAAGATACTTTTGTCAAGGTAATGGTGAGAGGCCAAACACACGTAAGAAACGGTAAGATACTTTTGTCAAGGTAATGGTGAGAGGCCAAACACACGTAAGAAACGGTAAGATACTTTTGTCAAGGTAATGGTGAGAGGCCAAACACACGTAAGAAACGGTAAGATACTTTTGTCAAGGTAATGGTGAGAGGCCAAACACACGTAAGAAACGGTAAGATACTTTTGTCAAGGTAATGGTGAGAGGCCAAACACACGTAAGAAACGGTAAGATACTTTTGTCAAGGTAATGGTGAGAGGCCAAACACACGTAAGAAACGGTAAGATACTTTTGTCAAGGTAATGGTGAGAGGCCAAACACACGTAAGAAACGGTAAGATACTTTTGTCAAGGTAATGGTGAGAGGCCAAACACACGTAAGAAACGGTAAGATACTTTTGTCAAGGTAATGGTGAGAGGCCAAACACACGTAAGAAACGGTAAGATACTTTTGTCAAGGTAATGGTGAGAGGCCAAACACACGTAAGAAACGGTAAGATACTTTTGTCAAGGTAATGGTGAGAGGCCAAACACACGTAAGAAACGGTAAGATACTTTTGTCAAGGTAATGGTGAGAGGCCAAACACACGTAAGAAACGGTAAGATACTTTTGTCAAGGTAATGGTGAGAGGCCAAACACACGTAAGAAACGGTAAGATACTTTTGTCAAGGTAATGGTGAGAGGCCAAACACACGTAAGAAACGGTAAGATACTTTTGTCAAGGTAATGGTGAGAGGCCAAACACACGTAAGAAACGGTAAGATACTTTTGTCAAGGTAATGGTGAGAGGCCAAACACACGTAAGAAACGGTAAGATACTTTTGTCAAGGTAATGGTGAGAGGCCAAACACACGTAAGAAACGGTAAGATACTTTTGTCAAGGTAATGGTGAGAGGCCAAACACACGTAAGAAACGGTAAGATACTTTTGTCAAGGTAATGGTGAGAGGCCAAACACACGTAAGAAACGGTAAGATACTTTTGTCAAGGTAATGGTGAGAGGCCAAACACACGTAAGAAACGGTAAGATACTTTTGTCAAGGTAATGGTGAGAGGCCAAACACACGTAAGAAACGGTAAGATACTTTTGTCAAGGTAATGGTGAGAGGCCAAACACACGTAAGAAACGGTAAGATACTTTTGTCAAGGTAATGGTGAGAGGCCAAACACACGTAAGAAACGGTAAGATACTTTTGTCAAGGTAATGGTGAGAGGCCAAACACACGTAAGAAACGGTAAGATACTTTTGTCAAGGTAATGGTGAGAGGCCAAACACACGTAAGAAACGGTAAGATACTTTTGTCAAGGTAATGGTGAGAGGCCAAACACACGTGTGACTGTTTGCTTAGAAATTTTTGATATTTGCATTACATTATAATTATATACAAATGAATAAATGATTTTAAATGAATATATATATCCTATATAAATTATACCTATAATGTATAATATTGTATATTCTAAAACATTTCCATAAGAAATGAACATAATTATCTACAGTATTATTATGTAAGAGAAATTATTGCAAGTGAAACGTAAAGCTTTGAAGGTGTTCTGACCAGGTGGCTGTCTTTGGTTCGGACGATATGCAGCGTAGACCTGACCCAAGCACCAGAAGAAATCCAGTCAACAGACACGACACTCGCAAACCTAAGCATCACACATTGCATCACACGCAAACCTAAGCATCACACATTGCATCACACGCAAACCTAAGCATCACACATAGAATCACACGCAAACCTAAGCATCACACATAGCATCACGCGCAAACCTAAGCATCACACATAGTATCACACTCAAACCGAAGCATCACATAGCATCACACTCAAACCTAAGCATCACACATAGCATCACACTCAAACCTAAGCATCACACATAGCATCACACTCAAACCTAAGCATCACACGTAGTATCACACTCAAACCGAAGCATCACACATAGTATCACACTCAAACCGAAGCATCACACATAGCATCACATTCAAACCTAAGCATCACACATAGCATCACACTCAAACCGAAGCATCACATAGCATCACACTCAAACCGAAGCATCACATAGCATCACACGCAAATCTAAGCATCACACTTCTGATAGAACTTTGTTCCATATATGATCCTAATAAAGTATTATCGATTGCGGACGATTCCAGTCAGAAGACAGAGAAGCTATTCAGACCAAAAGCAAATTATGTAAATGTCGATCTCAGTACGTTCTCAGCGCCGAACAAAATCTGTGTCAGAGGAAGGACCTTACACTGGCGCTAAATGAAATTTTGGTCTGCAAGTGCTGTTAGGCTGCTAGGTAACGTCTGGTGCCAGGTCAGAATCAGTGAGGGAGAGAGAAGTCTCCGGGGCGAGGCCGGGAAGTGCAACCCTGCCAGCACACCCATTTGACATTTGAAGAGTCCCATAAGTGTTCCCCATATGGGAATATGGGTCCCATATGGGCCACATGAAGGCATATTGGCCGGGAGCTAAGGTGGAAAGCGCTCATCTTTGACGTTGTTTCCGTTGGTGATATATCAAAGTTCATAGGCATAACCATAAAATTGGGAAAAACTGATATTGTAAAAGGACAGAATTGCATTGAATGAGTAAAACAAGTGCAAAAAACACGTCATACATTTAAAACTAATCTAAGATCAGAGATTCCCTGAAAAAGAATGAAACAAAATGTAAAAGCAAGCACGTTCACACACGAGGTTCAACGATGAGATTAATGGGCAGCAGCACAATTAGCACTGTTCAGAGTTTCTCAAAAAGTGTGACATAAACAACAACATGGATATATATAAATATATTATACATATTATATATACATATATATAATGTATAATTATATCCATGGTTCACAGATACAGTCATATTTATGTAAATATATATTTACATAAATTATGCAAATAGAAATATTTAGCAAATAATGCAAACTGAATAAATTTGCAGAAATTATTCAAAATTTACATAAACTGCGTCAATTGAAACTATTTACGGAAATTATATATATATATATATATATATATATATATATATATATTATATTATATTATATTATATTATATATTATGAAGATTGGGTATAATCACATAAATATTATGCCCAGTACAGATCAGTTGTCTTCCTATATCGTATAATCGTTACGTATACCTTTGACGTCCATGAGCCAGGAGAAAATGGGAGCGAAGACGACGAATGTGATGCAGCCCCAGTTGGTCTGAAGCGCAACATCCGCTGTTGTCCAATTGAAGGCCAGTCCAACGGATTTATCGAGAGGACTCCAAGTGTTCCAGATAACGTTCTGAGCGAAGGACATCAGCGAGAAAACGAAAAGAATCCACCAGCGCCTTCCGTAAACGACCAACGTCTGCGAAACCCCAACCCCATCGCTGACCCCATCGCTGACCCCATCGTTGACCCCATCTCGACCTTCTTCCGCCGATCGATCTAAGATCGGTGATTCCCTGGAATTGATGGAAGGATAGACGAATAAACTTCCAGGAGAGGATTGCGTTTGTTGGCGGTTGCTGTGATGGAGAAGTGGCTCTGCCTCTCCATCTTCCAGTTTTCCCATTCCTCTTGGAGAGCTCTTCCTAAACGTTTATTCCGCTTCTCAAGTAAAACGAAGGTCACAAGGTCGTCGATGTGAAGTTCATTCTCTTGCAGAGAAGTCGAGCTACGGCAACGAAACAACATCCGAGATTATGCTAGAGACTAAACGAAGACCGAGGAAATACGATATCTAAGAGAAGAGACCTCGTTATGGAAAGCAGGTCATCTACTCTTCAGTTGGTGGCCTTGAGACTCGTATACGATGGATTCCTTATTATCATCTTACTCTGATTTCGATCATTTTCATGGTCAGTTTCATGGTCAGTTTCATGGCTTCTGCTTCGACGTTCGACCTTTCCGTCTTTTTCGGATTCTAATTCGTTTCTCTTTTGTGGTCTCTACCTTTAAATTAAGAGCTTTGCCTGAGATCTATGCCTTTATCGTCTGGTCTCGGCCTTACCTTGCTGGCCTCAGAAAGAAGCTACTATTCTCTGTAAAAAATTAACCTTTTCATACATAATGAAGACCAGAAAACAACCAGACAATTATGCAGAACTTACCTCTAATCAGAAAGAAACGTGTAATTGATTTTCCTTCTCTATATGGATTTCATGGAGTTACAGTCGAACAGCTGACGAGGTCGGTTGTTGGTCGTTTGGCGGCCCTGGTTAACCCTTACTCGTCATGTGATGAACGTTAACAACAGACGACAATTAACCAGGTATAAACACCCACACAACAACACACAATGACGTTCGCCTGACAGCTAGCTTAGGCCTTTCGGTCTATAGATAGGCCTATGGGAATTCCCATGCACTAGCAGGCCTAGGCCAGGCTGCCTCACAGATGTCTGTATGTCTGTCTTTCGGTCTGTCTACCTCTCAGTCTGTCTACCTCTCAGTCTGTCTGCCTTTCCGTCTGTTTGTCTGCTATTCGATGGCTATTATAACCCAAGGTTTATTCTGATCATCATAAGCAGTGCTTCTAAAACGGTTGAATGTCTTGTGACCCACTTAACACCTCACGCAATGTTAATAAATGATGTGTGTTATGCTTACGTTATCAAAGTAGAACGGAGTCGATTAGTAGAATAAGTCGTTCGCAGCAGTTAACATCCAATGGACCAGTTCTAAATCATTAATTAATTCTCAGTCTTTTCGATCGCAGTGTCATTCAAACGAAATTCGTGAACAACAATATAACGATCGGTGCATAATTTATCTGTTGAACGGTGACAACAAGATCTACAGCAGAGCCATATAGGGACGAAACGCCCATCACTTCCGCTATCAGGCTTCGTCAACTGTAATCTCTCTCTCTGTCTCTGTCTCTGTCTCTCTTTGTGTCTATCTATCTCTCTCTCCCCTCATCTGCCCTCCTACCCCTCATCGGCAGTTAGCCCAAGAGCATTATGAAGTCATAACCTACTTATGCATACAACTCCCGGCCAACTACCCAGGCGGCAGTGGCAAGTCAGGCACACAAAGCATACGTCATGTTTGCTGTTTGCCTATCTGTCTGTTTGTTATCATAGATGGTGTTAATCGTCTCGATTTAATTCCGGAAGTACTTTCTCACAGTTTAACGTCGTTATGGATTCAAAAGAGGCTTTTCTCCGGGGTTGACTAAACGCCATTCTTGGTCAGACCTAACCTGGATCACGTTTCGATGCGTGAAACCCGAACCCTACCAACAAACATTACATGGAACTCTTCTAGGCCCATATGGAAATACGAGCCTCACATGACATCCATCAGGTCACAATCACTCATCAAAAGGTTTTCCTCTCCTTGCTGTCATTAATCTTATAATGCCTATACGAGATGTTCAAAGTTCAAATCATTTGTAATATTGCTTAATGATTTTCAACAGCAATTCACTTAATAGACATTTCAATTTCATCTTGGTCCCTCATTAACCACCTAAAAATCTATCATAATTCACCAATTTTTTACATCTTTAAATTTCAATTTTTAACAACAAAGTTAGCCTTATAATCCAAATGACTGCAAAACATTAAACACCACAAATAGGTCAATAAAATCTGGAACAGCTTCACCAGTGGTCCGCATTAATTAATTGTTAATTACTAATCAGGTTAGTGGCCCATGGATCCGATGCAAGCGTTGGACACCTACGGGCCTTCAGCCCATGGATCCTGATGATGATGATGATGATGATGATGATGATGATGATGATGATGATGATGATGATGATGATGATGATGATGATGATGATGATGATGATGAATCAGGTCAGCAGCAGGCCTACTTTAAGACGTTGCTGTCGAGACTCTGAAGTCTGAATGCCTAAATTTTGCCCGTCAATCGAACTTAAACTCTTACCTATGAGATACCCGGTCATGTGATTCCCGTTGCAGGCCCGTATTAAGGGGGTGTTAAGGGTGCCGCAGCCCCCGGGCCACAGTTCTGAGGGGACCGCATTTTTTAAATATGTGCGTGGTGGACCGGTGGTTCAACGTGGTTGTCAGAGGGGCCTCTGTAAGGTAATCACCGCACCCGGGCCCACAGTAGCCTTAATGCGGCCCTGCCTGGCTGGTTGGATTGAACCCATGCAAGTGATTTGTCAACTATTGGAACAGCCAATGGAGATCTCGATTAACCTAACAACGACCTGAGTGATTACAAGTGACAATGAGTGATTAAAAGTGACAATGCATTATGCATTCTGAAATAACCGGCGACTTTATATAAGTAACACTGTCAATTTGGGAACTCGGACAGTTTATGATGTGGCTTACGTGCCCGAACTCATCCTTAGCACCATCATATATATTTATAAATATGTGCGTAATAAATATGTATCATTATTTACGTAATAAATATGGGCGTAATAAAGTACTGATATATAACCTGTCTGCAGAGAATATTACGTGAAATCAATGTGCTCTTGTTAGACATAACCTTCGAAACTAAAAACTGAAATAACTATAATTTCTCTGAACACAAACTTCTCTATAAAGGATCTCCTGATGATTGTCTAGTACGTATAATTATCTCCTCTTCAAGACAATCCAAGAAATGAACGGATTTCAGATCTGGCCAACTGCAGACACACATACCACAACATAGACAAATGCCCATCATGTAATAGTATGCATATCATTAGCACCATGCATTTATTAAGCGCCACAATCTAGTGATCAAGCATCATTCGATGGCACTGAGCAATTGTCAGTGAAGGAATTGCTCAAGGTCCCTACACAGGAACTGCCTCAGGGGAGGAGGGTCGAACCCATGCTCTCCACATACATTTGATCATTACAGGTGAAATAAAATAACTTTAATACGAAACCTACCATATATAAAACATATCCTATGTCAATATCGTACAGCATCTCCATTACAAAGAAGTTCAAAGCGAACAAGAACATGACTACAATGTAATCATATATTTCTGTAAATAATTCTATAAAAAATATTTCACAAAACCAGCAGCTGCTGATAAAAAAGCATGATCCCATACGTATTTACACACTGGCTAAAAGACAAATCTCAAAATTGGCTTCTTAGTTAAAATAACTGCATTTTTGGCCACACATATGACACGTAGAATTCTATAGAAATCGTGACCCGTATTATATATGTATTTATATATATATTTATATATTACTCGGTAATCATCAACTCGGATACAAATCGCAAGTTTGACGATCAATACGCCTTCAGACCTGCTGCTGTGATGTCATTAATAATTTATTATGGGATCATGCCTTTTTTTTATCAGCAGCTGCTGGTTTTGTGAAATATTTTTTATAGAATTATTTACAGAAATATATGATTACATTGTAGTCATGTTCTTGTTCGCTTTGAACTTCTTTGTACTGGAGATGCTGTACGAACATCCCTGAAACCTTATGCAAAGAATCCTACGTACGTTTGGTGTCATTGGATTTTTCCATAGCTTTTGACTCGATCGGACATTCATATTTGGCCGTAGCTCAACAACTTGCTTCTCTCCCAATTCCTGATCACATTTTAAATCGGATTTTGAATCTCCTACATAATGGAAGTAGCCTAATTGCATTAAGTTTCGCGGTGAAACATCTTCTCTTGCACGAATTAATGCAAGTGTTATTCAAGGTTCCGGTTTGGGACCGATGGATTTCGTAGTTGCAAACTCTGCTTAAAACCAATCAATAAATGCAATCGCAGTTTTAAATATACTGATGATTGCTATCTAAGGGGTCCCCACATCAGGCACTACCACCGAGATGGAGCTTGAACAAACCTGCAGGGCACACAGTCAACCTTAGCCTTAACTCGAGCAAGTCCGGTGAGATTATAGTCAAGCACTTCCGGGTATGGCTCTCTGGATATCAGAGTGCAATGCTCCGGCGTACCATCGGTATGCCCCTGTTCTAAAAAATGTCAGACTAGGAGCGAGATGCCCTTGAGGGAATTATCAGGAGGCTGGTACGCCAGGGGTACTTAGCTCTATCTTCTTCCTTATTTGAGACTATTTGCAACAATGCGGATACAGACTGTTTGCCTTTATTCTGCACAATCCTTGTCATGTATTGCGTAAAATGTTACCCCAGATCATGCAAGCTCGCTACTCCCTGCGGCCACGGTCTCATAGCCGTGGTTCGACAACCCGACTTACCTGGAAGCTATACAAATAAACAAGGTTTCCCTAGATCTGGCTATTTATGCTCTTCATTTTCCACCCTACGAACAACCCTAACCAACCGTCCCCATGTTCCCCTTGACATACTATAACTTCTCTAATTCAATTCTTGGTTTGGAATATTAAGAATATAATTTTTTTTCTTTTACTGTAAGTTATTAAGTTTGCCAATTACAGTGCTGTGCGTTTACTAGTGCTCCTCATTAAGGAATATACTTGCTTATTTACCGTATGAATCAAAGAGAATGAAAGAAAAGAAATAAAAGGCCCAAACAAAAGCTGGCATTTCAATCTCCACAACAATTTACAAAATGAATAACAACGATATTTCTTACAAAAATTGCAGAAATGTAGAGAAAAAATCAAAGTGGAAACACATATAAAGCTGCAATCTTGGAAAGGCGTAGCAAACGGTTCGATGAACTTTCAACTTAGCTTCATTCAACGGTAGCTTCAACACACACACACACACACAAACACAAACACACACACACACACACACACACACACACACACACACTAGTGTCAGGCCTTCTTCTCACAGCCACAACAACTTTTACTGGTAATCGGAAAACCATTTAAAATTCGGAACAGACTAGAAAGTGCCTAGACTTTCGAATCAACCATCAACCGGATTTGTGATAAAAGAAAACATGAATTCAGCAAGACGACGGCCTTCCCATTCGTAACACAAACGATACATTGTAGGCTACCTCTGAAAACGAAGCAAGTGCAGGACGTGGGCAACTGGACTGGGCAGCTAAACAAATGACTTGGATTGATTGTGAATCTAAATCGATCTCAGTGCATCTGATGTCACAGAAATAAGTGTCAAGAAGCAAAGCATTGACAGCAGATGCCGTCAAATAAAAAGCTAAGACTTAGGACCAGAAAGTCGTTCGTCTTGTTAGCTCAACAGAGGAGTGGCATTCGAGGCAACGCCACCTAGAGACGCTGCTGCTGCTGCTGCTGCTGCTGCTGCTGCTGCTGCTGCTGGTGTCTCTCCATTCTCCTCCGTCTGTGATTCTAAGTCGTCTTCGTTTGTGATGATGACCGTATCCAGGTCGAGTCGGTTGTAACTCTCCTTGTATAGGAAGAGGATCGGAATGCAGACGACTATGCTGCCAATCATCGTCCAGTTCATCCACTGCATATCTATTCCAACACAACGCATGACACATCGACGTCAGATTCCTTTAAAGATGCCTTATTAAATGCACATACATGTATGTATACATACATGCATACATACGTACGTACATACATTCATGCATACATACATACATGAGAACATAGAATTACACCTAAAGTAATAGTAATGTAAAAACTAAAAGCCGAGTAATACATCTGTAGAGAATGACACAAAAGATCTGGAGAGATTTAAGAAATTCAGTGTTTCCAGTTTTAACTGGTCAGGAATTATCGTGAAGGGAAGAAACTGAACTGCTAAGAATACTAGAGAGATTTTGCAGTCTTTAGAAGAAGATAAATAATAATATCTGTCGTGCTGAACTGACCGGAGCTGTTGCCAACTGAAGCGATCCTGAACATGAGTAGGAAGATCAGTATAACCAGACTGGTCATCCACGTCTGCACTCCATTCGTCAAACCCTCTGCAACTGGAAAAGCTGTCTCACACGCAAGTTCGTAGAAGAGCGGAAACGCGCCTGCCAGACCAATCATCGTAGCAATAAATGTGGAGTAGAGGACGCCTACAACAAATCAGTTCAGTCTCCCTCGAAATATGCTGACAGTTGATGATCACAGAGTGTGTATGCATTGGTTTATGTAGGCATGCATTGGTGTATGAATCTAGCTCTGCTGTGGTTGATCCAACATTCTGGAAATACGTTTCCTTTAACCTATGGCATGAGCTATATACTCCCTCTTTCTTTACCTCAATTCCGCAATCCGCAGGTCATGGAAAACAAATTTTTTAGACCCAGGTTTTCTTTTGATGGATCAGCAGCACATTTGACGAGTCTCTCTTGAAAAGGTGCTAAATAAATAATGTGATTACAATTACATCTGTCTACGGACTGATGGGCCATTGAATTTACGTCTGCTACTCTCTTGCTCTAGTTTCAAATTCAGCAGAAAAATCGCTCCACATCAGGACCAACATAGATGATGAACCAGCTCACCCTACCTCACTTTATTTAACTAAGCAGCCATAGTCAACCGATTGACCAAATGAACAGCACATTCAAAAGGCTCAACAGACGCTCCGCATAAAATGTCTAATTACAGTAGTTTACATCACAAAATACATCTGCTGGCATTTAGGACTTATCGAGATTTAGTCTCCTGTGCCCGGTTCTTACAATCTCAAACTCTCACAGATGTCGAGAAAAATCATCAACGCTTCGGTAACAGGACAATAACCCCCCGGACAATAACCCCCGGGACAATAACCCCCTGGGACAATAACCCCTGGACAATAACCCCCTATGCTGATATATTAAGTATCTAAATATACAAATAATACAGTAATTATACAGTTTATATATTAATTTATTAGACATATGTTAGAGAACCATGCATACTACACCCATGGAGGTTGTTATGGGTGACCACCCAGAAATTGACTGCAGTGAACTTGTTGTAACGCTTGTTTTATTTTCTGCTTTACACATACATAACCTTCAAAACTAATGAAAAAGGTCAACCACTATACAATACAAATGGAAATCTATTTCTATCTTTGATGAAATTGATAAAATCTTATCAAGGAAATGACAAAGTATAGTATGCTGACTCCAATGCACGGATTCTGATCGTCATTAGCAACTACAATGAGCCCAATGGTCTTGACTACATGGAATATCTCACAACCTTTCTTTTTAAGTTCAATAAACTAATTAATAATAAACAACATGTTCTTTTATACATTTTATTTCATACTCTGACGTTGCATGGTTCTCTAACATTATGTCTAATAAATTAATATATAAACTGTAAAATTAATATACATTATTTGTATATTTAGATACTTAATATATCAGCATAGGAGGTTATTGTCCGGGGGTTATTGTCCAGGGGGTCCAGGGGGTTATTGTCCGGGGGGTTATTGTCCGGGGGTTATTGTCCGGGGGTTATTGTCCGGGGGTATTTGTCCTAGAACCAAGGCTTCACATCTTTCAGTTAAATCACATGACGTCATAATATGAAGGAAATAAATAGATCCAATGCTGAGTAGAACTGAAGGTCAATGATGGAGAGTTTTTCCTGAGCTGACCTATGTTGAACGGAATGACCTTCATGCATTCCAACGTGAAGACAATGACCATCACAAGAGCGAACGAAAACAAGACGATGAGAACACGCTTCACGCTTTTCGCGTAGATATCCGTAAACCTGGTCAAACAAAGTCAAACAAATACCACAGACAACTTTAAAAGCAAGTTCAAATTTGTCAAGAACAGCAAACGATCATGATATTTACTTTAACGGAAATCAGGAGATCTATGTCATAACTAATACACAGCCCAAGTGATTGTTCCTAGGCGTTGTGATTAATTTGGAGTAGGCCTATAGGAAACTGAATTGTATCCATAGGCCGCGAAGGTTGGTTAAGACGAATACTAGGTCACTTGAATGACAATCCATAAACATAAATTCAAATTACGGCGCTTTAATCAAAGTGTTTGTTGCACAGCATCTCAGTAAAATTGAAACAAAAATACTTAGACAGGGAAACTTTCCATATTAAGGACTTACAGTCTGATAGCTAACTTGTAATATCGTAATTCCTACCGCGATACAATACAACCAGCCATTCCACCGGCGACTTGACCGCTAAATCCGAGCCAACCGGCCTCAGGCTGAAACAATGCAAAAGTCTCTTCTTCATGATCAAAATCACCCAACACACAAACACGCCTAAACACATGCACACGCACACACAACGAGAAACACAGTCAGTTCAAGTTACCAATTGTTCGTTTATTTAACAAAACTAATTACAATCTAGACTTCACATCTGCATTAACTCCTTACGTAGATCAGCAGACACACAGCAATAGCAGAGCTAACTAATGACACAGATCCGTATTTAATATCCAGCGATGGCCTCTTGCTTCAGACATAGAGATGCAGCCAGGCTCAGGCACATGAGTACAATACAACAATACAATTAAACATTTATAGCTCGCTTTATCGAGACAAGTCTTGCACGAAAGCGCGAAAACAGTACTATTGGGGGAGTCCAGAAATATGATACATTGCAGAAAACACCCATACTCAAGTTTTTCCCATTATTCCATTGCTTAGTTGTCTATAAATATTTTTCTCAGAATTTTTACATGTTATCCTGAGGTGGCTCAAAGCCCCCGAACATACCCTACTTAAATACCCTGGACTGATGGCGCCAAATGCTCGGGACTAGGAACTTGGGTTCATTGTGCATTTACTCTTTTTCTAAAAAATCCAAGAGTCCGATTGGGATGAACTTTTTTGCAACTTGTTTGACTCGACAAGAGCTACATCTGGAAAAAATGTAGACACCCATATCAAGGTCATTCAAGGTCATTTCAAGGTCAGAATAAGAGAAATCTAGCAAAAACGAGAAAAAATGGCCAGATCTCGGCTAATAATTTTTTAAATCGGCAAGTTTTTTCTTGTTTTTCTCGTCTTGATAAGGACTACCTGCTGTAAGAAACAAGGCTACTAAATGCAAGACTATCCAAGGTTATTTTAAGTCAAAAATGTCAATTTTATATAAAAATCAGAAGAAATGGCCATAATGCAGCCAAATATTGATTCATTTGAGTGATTCTTTTACCTAATTGCTCGTACTGATAAGAGCCACATTCGAGGGGACATAGTACTAAAAGGCTAACATAATCCAAGGTCATTTCAATGTCAATAAGTAAAATCAAGGAAAAATAACCATAACTCAGAGTGACCAAAATGAAACAACATTTGGTTGAGCTACATCCATTTTCCCTGATTTTAACCTTTTGACCTTGAAATGACCTTGGATTATGTTAGCCTCGTAGTACTGTATCTCCTCGAATGTAGTCCATGTCCGAGCAATTAGGTCGAGTCAAACAAGTTGCAAAAAAGTTCATCCAAATCGGACTCTTGGATTTTTTATAAAAAGAGTAAATTCACAATGAACCCGAGCATTTGGCGCCTTCAGTCCTGGGTATTTTAGTAGGATATAATTATGCGGGTGCTTTGAGCCACCTCAGGATAACATGTAAAAATTCTGAAAAAAATATTTATAGACAACTAATGAATTGAATAATGGGAAAAACTTGAGTATGGGTGTTTTCTGCAATGTATCATATTTCTGGACACCAGTAGAGTACTATACACTATACTATACAGTTCAGCTAATCAGACTCTCACCTTCCTTGTCCTGCAAGGGCCTGAAATCTGTTCTGTTAGATCGTGGGTTCTCTCTGCTTGGTCGGGAGCGCTGCAGCTCATGAGTTTTGCTCTTGAAAATGAGCTTTGCAAGTTTTTAATTATGTCGTGTTTATACAATGTAGGCCTATTTGACACTGCTCTATTTTCGTTCTATGCACTGGGTACAGGGCACGTATCCAACGGTATCCAGACATTTCCCCAGGACATTTGCCCCGGACATTTCCCTCGGACATCCCCCCAACAGTAAGTAGGTAACTCTACCATTGTCCAAGATAACGGTCATTAATCCAACTTCTATTGAAGCAAAGACCTTCTTTAATCAATCCAACTTCCATTCAAGCAAAGAATTTCTTTCATCAATCCGATTTCTATTTAAACAAAGAATCTCTTTCATAAATCCAGCTTTTATTTAAGCATAAAATGTTTTTCATCATTCCAACTTCTATTTAAGCATAGAATTTGTTTCATCAATACAGCTCCTATTTAAGGAAAAGATTTTCTTTCATCAATCAAACTTCTATTAAAGTAAAGAATAATTATTTTCATCAGTTCAACTTCGGAGGAAAATGTCCCGGGGAAACTGTCCTAGACCAGTATCCAACCACTGGAGAGAGTTCTCTAAATTAAAAAAGTAATATTCCAGTAGACATGCTAACTTGGGTGAGGAGACCCTTGACCATGGGAGTAAGCATGGACGACCACGCGGTATTGATTCCAATGGATATCGAGAAGCAGACGCTCACCTTCCAGAAGTCCCAATTTCTACGAAAGAATAGCAACCAACAAATCGTTGTCATCAGCCAAACTGGAAAACACCAAACGACCGATAAGTAAGATACACCCGAAAAACTCTCATACATCAAATTTCAAGATGACGATAAGAGTCACCTACTTCTCAGTTACCATTTAGTTACCACAGACATTATGCCTAGCAGTGCCAACAATGATGCCAACAAAGACGTCAAGTGAAATTTCCGCTTACTATCTCACGTCAAGAAAAAAGAGTTCACTTCACCAGCAAACAACCCGTCCGAACTTTCTCATCCTATCTACTGATCTACTTCCTCTGGGGAGTTTCTCTTCAACTGGCGCTATATAAATTAGCAATTACATTTATAGTTACATTTATCGGATGATCACAGATTATGTAATAATGGTCCTCTTAAGGTTGCTGCAGCCTCACCGAAGTAGCTGACGCATTCCTGCTTTGAAATCGATTCTTTTTGTTGTGGCGCTGATACTCGGAGCCAAAGGTGGTTTGTCCGGAAAGTAAATCAGAAACGCAACAAAGGCAGCCACACAGCAAGCGCACTCTGCAACCATTCAAAACAAAATGGTTCTCAAGTAGATGCAATTTTTAACGAAATTAACCGTTCATTAAGTAAAATCAAGGAAGTCATCTTAACAGCTTGGCTGTGCAAGGGTTGCATAATAGTCTAGACTAGAGTGGTTGGAGTACTTTTTGTCAGCCTGTGACGAATTATGAATCACCGAGACTCGTCTTTCGAAATCGTAATCTGCAAACTTCTAAAGCGCCACTCGAAAGCCAAGCGCAGGGCACCAGCTTACTCTGCGTCTAGTCAGAGGGGTTTCCAAAAGAGTAGTCCGAAGGAGGTCCGAGTCCGGTTTCCAGAGGATCAGAGGGGTAGAACAGATGTTAATGCGGGTGTCGATTAGGTCGAGAATTAGAAGGTAGAGGGTTGGGTGAGTCGAGTAAGAGTTCTTGAAAAGGAGAGACCTTGGTTTCAAGCGGAAAGCCTTGGGTGATGGATAGAGGAGCCTGAGGCAGATGATGGTGGGTGATTAGCGATGATGGTGGAAGAACCGAAAAAGTGCGGAATTCAGGTGGGAGATCGTTCCATAGACGTGGTGGGGTGTTGGATTTTGCTCGGTTGGAGAACTTGAGAAGGGTAGTGACCGGGGGTCGAGAAAGAGTGAGCACGGAGGATGATCGGGTAGAGCGGGTTGGCTGGATGGTAAAGAGTTCGCGAAGATATCTAGGCTGGGAATATTGTAGGGAGTCGTAGGTTAGCGAGAGGATTATGAAGTGGATTTGGCCTGGGTTTTTAACCGATAGAGTGATTTGTATCCTATCATTTGGTCGAAAGTCATTTGGTCGAAATCATTTGGTCAAAATCATTTGGTCGACGATGAAAACATCGAACGATCAAAAAGTCGAATGATCGTTTGGTCGACAATCAAAAGTCGAACGATCAACAGATCGACAATCAAAAGGTCGAAAATCAAAACATCGACATTCAAAATGAAGCATGTTTAAGAGAATTCCGACGATTTTACTACAAGTTTTATCATTTGTATGCTAATTCAATGCTAAGGCTAGTTTTATACATCTATAGCGTCATTATATAAAGATTGTCCATATAAAAAATGTCACTATTAGCCTATGCTTGCAACTCAAGGTTGTGAGCAATTCCCCTCAAATAGTCCATATTCGGGCGCTTTCCATACTCAGCAACGACTCTCTTCAGCCGTTCAGCACAGTCCTTGAATTTCTTCTTTCCCGCAGGCGGAAGTTGTCCAGCTGATGATAGGCACCAAGCAGCTGACAGAACCCGCGGTGCCAACCTTAACAAAAGCAAAACATAACGCATTTGGTGAACAGAGCGATACCAAAAGCATCTGACAGATTTATGTAAACAGGAAGATTAATTATTATGGAATTACTTGTTTTCCAATTATAGCATGGAGGTAATTCCCAAGAAGCATAATAAGTCTAGTAAGAATAATCGGCGGGTCTCGATGTAGGCCTAGCATCCAAATCTCTCGAAGTCTGTAGCAGGCTACTGGTGCCCATTAATCATAGAGTAAAACCGCATACGAAGTGTAATCTATAATAGAAAAAGATAATGGGACATACCTTCGACTGAGTTGTTCGTTTTTGGGATGTCCTCTGTTACTTGCGCGTGCACATTCCAAAGCCGAATAGCGAACATGGGTGCATCTCGACCTCCTCGTCGCCCCGGCCTGCCGATCCAAGTGTCTTCGAAGTAATTTGTCAATTCCCTTACTTCGGTACAGTGTTCTGTGAAGAAAGGTGATTCCATAAGTTCATCGAAAACAGCGGTAACATCGGCGGTTGGCACAAAAGCCAAGGCAGCCAAGTGCCGCACTCCCAGTGCAAATTCAGCATCCGCTGAATAACGCTGCTGCAGACCAGAGATTTGCTGCATTCTGCGCCAAATACACTGGCTTAGATGGAACAGGCATCCTTGTTGAACAACGTTCGGGAATACAGTCTTGAACGCAAGGATCGCAGCTTGCTCAAAGTCGGTCATTACTGTCGCTGGATTTAAGCCAGGGTGAGACACCGTGAGAGTCCTTTATCGTCCTTTATCACATACGTACTGGTACTTCTGTCGTTCATGAGTATGAATACCAAAGGAATGACGACTTTGTTTGCAAGGACATGAATGGTATAATATCTGTTGAAACAGTGGTGGAGCAGGTTTAAACGTACCGTCGGCGTACCAGTTCGAACTTTAAGCGAGTAACTCCATGTTGCGTCCTGTTGAAAAAACCAGGAATCGCGTCTGCCCAGGTCCGCTGTCGTGCAAGAGAAAATTGTCGCCTTTTGCCGTTTTCGTATACTCGACTGGAAGGTTCAATTCAGACAAGCTTAGTGGGTTAGGCAAAGGTGCCTGATACTTGTGTCTAACGCGTCTTATTCTCTGTTTTAAGTTAACGGTAGTTGGCAACTTACCGGTGACTCCAGCTCCGACACCAGTTGCTACAATTGCATCGTTTTGATGCATTGAAAAATTTCGCACCTTTCGTCTTACAGTCCGCTAGGCCTATACACTCTCCTTGATTTATTGGCTAATTAATTTTGTTTTCATATCACTTTCTGTAGTTCACAACCTCCCTCTCTCACAGACTGATCGGGGTTCAAGTGTGTATGTGAGTGTGTGTCGGACTGTGTGTATGTATGTTTGAGTGTGCGCACTTGTAGTAAAATCGTCGGAATTCTCTTAAAAATGCTTCATTTTGAATGTCGATCTTTTGATTTTCGACCTTTTGATTGTCGATCTTTTGATCGTTCGACTTTTTGATTGTCGACCAAACGATCATTCGACTTTTTGATCGTTCGATTTTTTCATCGTCGACCAAATGATTTTGACCAAATGATTTCGACCAATTGACTTTCGACCAAATGATAGTAAACCCGATTCGACATACATGAAAACGTATCAATATAAGCTATAAGTAATAGCCTATGTTCGCCCCGGATTTTCATGTGTGAATTAACCCAGTAGTAGTGCGGCATTTTATTATTAACTGTTTTGTAAACGTTTCTATTTCATTGCGATTGCGACCAAAGTTGACTAGCGCAATATCACAAAATTAGTAGTCATAGTAATCTTGTAGTCAAAATGTCTCTGAAGTTTCTGAGCGGTCGCAAGCATGGGAATGGAGTGATTGCACGCATTGTACGTAACCAGTCATTTATTGCTTTCCTGCTCTCGGTGCTTTTGTTAAAACATTAATATGAAATTGGCTTACATTGACACAGGTATCATCATTAGTCAGCAAGTTCTAGTAACTTAATTATTGATTTTTTTATTATGCAATTTGTCAGTTACTTTGGAAAGTCGTGTATTCATGAAGATGAATGCACCCATGCTTCAAAGGCCTTCAAAGCTCTGAGCAACAAGGTGAAACAGCGTGTTAATACGCACAATTTTGCTTATAGACTTAATTATTGTAACGTAGTAGTAACCAAAATTAACTAAAATAAAAATCCATTAACTATAACTATAACTATAACTAAAATATAATACTAACTATACTTAGAACTATAACTAAAATAAAAAATCATTAACTATAACTGTAACTATAACTAAAATAAAATCTGTAAGGAGAATCACACTGTTAGAACTTAGGTAAGGATATTTCAGAGAAGAGTCACTATAACGTAGACAGAAATCTCAGAGTCAGAGTACAGTGAGTTCATGCAAAATCAATCTCTGGATATCAGGAGAGGTCAAGGTGCCCAGCAGAGGAATTCAGTAAACGAGTGGAAGGAGAGGACTTTTATTTTACACAAGTAATACTTTCAGTTGAAAGGTTAATCCTACGGAGAGTCGA
>JACEVL010000550.1:277500-295000 GCA_020284085.1 Aporrectodea caliginosa | reverse complement strand
TTATTATTATTTTTTTATTATCATCATCATTATTATTTTACCCGAGGTATCAAGGATCCCTCGGGATTTATGAAAAATTGTTATTAGGTGCAGGAAATTTGTCTGGAGGGTCAGGTCTCGTCTTCGGGGTTTGTAGGAAAGGTGCCTTTGAATGCGACCAAGTTATTATTATTATTAGGCCTATTAATTAATTAATAAAATTTGTGACGCGCGCACGGTCACACTGAAATGTGAATCTGGGTACCCGTACACTGGCAGAACTAGACCAGGCTCACAGGAGTCTGTCTTTCAGTCTGTCTCTCAGTCTAGCTGTCCATCTGTATTTCAAATCTTTCAATCTGTCTTTCTGTCTCCAAATCGATAATCATAATATCCCTTGGCTCATGGTCATCATGTTCAGGTGATTCTGAAACGGTTGAATGTCTCGTAAACCACTTAACAACTCACGCAATGTAAATAATCATGTCATTAAAGTAGAACAGACGATTGGTAGAATAAGTAGTTTAAGTCCTCTGAGTCAGTTCAATCGCAGTTTCATCCAAACGAAAGTCGTGAACACCAAATAACGAACGGAACATTATGCATGATCTGCTTCACAGTCATAAGGACGAAACGCCCATCACTTCCAGCATCAGGCTTCGTCAAATCTCTCGCTCTCTTTCACACACACACACACACACACACGCACACGCACACGCACACGCACACGCACACACACGCACACGCACACACACACGCACACGCACACACACGCACACGCACACGCACACGCACACGCACACGCACACGCACACGCACACGCACACGCACACACGCACACGCACACACACACCCTCATCTGTGGAATCGCTCCCCATGGCACAGTCAGCCCAAGATCATTATGAAACACAATGAGCATTATGAAGCATAATGATCAATATGAAGTCATGTACCCATATCAACACACAACTCCCGTCCATTGACTCAGAACGCAGCTGCAAGTCAGACATACAATATATACGTCATCTTAAGCTCTGCTTGTCTGTCTGTCAGCTTATTATCATAGATGGCTGTTAATGTCTCGATTTAATTCCGGATGTACTTTCTCATAACCTACTGCAGATACACATCACAACACAAACAAATACTCACCCATGTTACATTACATATCGTTTTTACAATGCATTTGTTAAGTGCCACAGCGTAGTGATCAAGCATCAATCGATGGCACTGTCACTGAAGTACTTGCTCAAGGTCATTACAAAGAAGAAGGGTCGAACCCGCAATCTCCCTCCGCATACATTTGCTCAACATAGTTGAAATAAAACAACTTTAATACCAAAACAACCAGATATAAAACCATTCAATATCGTGCAGTATCTCTGTTCCAAAGTTCAAAGCTAACAGGAACACGACTACAATATTCTGTAAATAATTCTATAAAAGTATTTCACAAAGCCAGCTGATAAAATAAAGCACGATCCTATAAAATTAGCAAACTTATTAAACAAATGAAGAAAACATCTGCAGCACATTTCACTGAATCTATCGAAAGTCCAAGAAGACTATTTACAAACTGGATAAAGTACTCAAATATCATAATGGGCTTCTTAGTTAAAATAACGACGAAAATTATCATTGAACGCTTATTGCCCAAATGTTGTAGCATACTCAGATTTAAAAGAATTCAGCATTTAAACGTTAAACTGTAGTTACTTTACTAATCTTTAAAGATTTGGAAGTACTGATCAGCAGCTAATCAGAGCATCATGAACATGGATGCTAGTAAGATGCACAACATTGGTCAAAATGGTAAAAAGTCGTTTAGATCAAAATAATTGCAATAGTGATCTTCCTTCTGGAGCAGATGTTGATGTTGAAATGTAAAGCAGATGTCAAAAATTCCAAAGAATTTTAGTAAGATCATAAGGCAGGTCGGGAGTAAAATAGGCAGGTCAAATTAACTGCCGCGAACTGCCTTGGCGCCGCCACTGAGACTAGGGCCAATATAATTATATGAATCGCGTGCGGCAGCTGCGGATCCCATTAATACTCTCGTTAGAGTGAACCAAATACTGCCCTCAAAAGCCAAAACGCAGTAACTCGGAAAACCAATATTTTGCAGAAAGTTGATTTGAAAGTTTATTAGAAAAATCTCCGAATTTATCTATTCAATCCAAAAACAATTTACACCATAAAATGTATTAAATTGTGGGTATTTTATTGTTGAAATAATTTTTTTTAATATTAGTGATTTTCGATCAAAATACTCAAAAATCGTTTGTACTGCGTTTTGGCTTTGCATGAAATTCCCATTTTCATGGGAATTCAACTAGCCAAACACATTACTGCGTTTGGGCTTATCAATTTTATTCAGCGTGAAATGGTAATAAGGATTGCACTTTATAACTTATATTATTATTATTAACTGCCTTTGTTTTAACTTGAACAACTTGAACATCAATTTCAATTTGAATATCAATTAGTAAAAAATTATTGTAAAAAATATTGACTTTAGCTATAAAAATTAGACTCTAACTAGATTTTGTCATGGAAATTATAATAGCCATTCACTGTTGCTTTACAGATATTTACAGATAGAATACAATGTTTTCGAAAATAATGTTTGATCAAATATATTGAAAAAATTGATTTGAAACAAACAATTGAACATTCCACATTTAGAGGTCACTTTAGGTAACTTAATTCCCCAAACTTAAAAGTGAGGTGTATTCAGAAACTCTTGGTACTTTTTCACTTTGAAAATGCATATGTCGTCGAACGTTGACGTGGGTAATCTGTGGTAGAACTAATTTTCTGTTTTTTAAGCTTGTGAGAGCTTTTTTCCGGTTTTCTGACCTTGCGTTTTCGTCCACACTTTTCTAAAGCCAGACTCAAAATTTTGGCAGCTCTCCTGTTAGGCTACAATCTATCCTTTATAATAAAGAACATTGAAGGCTGCAATAAATTTCAGCAAAATATAGTGTAAGACATATTTCAAACATCTTATCTACTTCAAATGGTATAGGCCTAATTTGAAATCTCTTCGTAAGAACTTACATACCACAAATCTCTTAGCGAAATATCTCATTCAGTTATTGATAAACAAGCAGTGAATTTAAACCAATGGTTCTTGGAGAAGAGTGCCTTAATGCTCTTTGTATAATTAATAGGGCCTACATGTGAAGTTCGACTTGGATACCTACATTTTAAATTGATCAAGCGATATTGGTGTCTGAATTTATGACTTAAACAGGGCGTCTGTAACATGCTTACAATTCGACTTAGGCTACTACTTAGAGTAAAATATCTTAAAACTTCATGTAAAAGAAAAACCTAATAATTCAGTAACCATCTGTCCCATCCGTGTATTAGTCAAACCCAAGTAACCGTGATACAAGCATCGTCTAAAAATATAGAAAATATTAATTAACAGACTGTTTTACAATCCGTAATTATAATTCACGACTGCAACAATTAAATACTTTTACAATTAAAAACGCTTTATATAACTTACTTCAGATTAATTCGGATTGATAAATTTGTTTCACGCTCATTAATTGTAAACAAAACCGGAAACAGAGTGCCCAAACGATGACTTATTACTAAGCCATAACGCAGCACTGCGTTTTGGCTTGGTATTCGTTTGTAGGAGCAGCAGAATACTGTGGTTATAACGCAGTATTACGTTTTGGCTTGGCATCGAGTGAAAAATATCCGACTTACTGCGTTTTGGCAACACAAAATCTCGGAAACCAGTGATAATACAGCTTCGACAATTTTTTAACACGAAGATAGTTACATCTGAAGTGGAAAAATGTAAAAAAGTGAAAAAAAAATTTTTTCGAGTTACTGCGTTTTGGCTTTGGAGGGCAGAATATTGTTGCCACACATCCGAGTGAGAAGTCGACGCATTAAGTCCTGTTTTAACGTACAGACTTTCAGATCATCGTTACTGACAACAGAGCTGAAATTTCCTGAAACTAAAGCATTCTTGAAGCATCTTAATCGCTCCAGTTTCACCGTAAAACTGTGAAAAAAGTATCTCTATATCTTCCACTAATGAGAAAGATGAATGTGATGCTTGACTCAGGGTATTTCCTGGCTGTGTATCGATGACCAGTACATTTCCAGTTCACCACAGTGATTGTTACCAACGGAAAGTCTAGACATTTTCTAGTCAGTCAGATTACCAATAAAAGATGTTGTGACTGAGAGAAGGCGGCCTGACGCTACTGTGCGTGTTGAAGGCAGTGTAACCCGCAATCGATCGAGTCGATCGATCAGTCCATCGTAACTGGGTCAAGTCGACTCGATCGATTAATCGTCGACTCAATCGACTTGCAAGTCGAGTCGATCGTTGTTATCTCGACTCGGCTCGACTCTGAAATATTTTACTTACTATTTTTTTGCGGCTACGTAGCAAAATGACAGACCTAAATGATATAATGACGTGATTCTGTATAAACACAAAACTATCGTATGAACCTGATATGAAGTTCAGTGCAAATAATGAGTCTCTTGGCGCTTTCTTAGGCCTATTATCTATTCCAACACACATGACATTACGACATCAGGTTAATTTAAAGATGCCATATAAATAGACACCTACATACATGCTAGGGATGAACCGATTGCCATTTGTTTGACAGATTTCCGATTCCGATTAGTTGGCAGTGTTGTATCAATTACATTCTAAATGTAATTATGTTGTGACTGAGAGAAGGCGGCCTGAATATAATTATAATTATAATTATAATTATAATTGCAATTACATGCCTGTAAATGTAATTGAATTACAATATTATTACTTGATTGTGAAAGCAATTGAATTACAATTACATTTTGATTATAATTCAATTACCAATTACTTTCAATTATTCCTTTAAAATTGACAAATGACTTAGAACTTTTTCGATAATTTTTAATTTACTCTATTTTTAAACTCAAGCATCCAACGGACCAATGGGCCTGTAAATTGTAATTATATATACATTCAATTGCATTATAAGTTTGTCAGGTATCCAAAATACGATTTGCAATTATGATCCATTAAACAAGTTAGAGTTTATCTGATTTTTAGTGGAAGTTTTTCAAAATGATGGTCTGTTAGAGAACTCAGTTGATTGCGCCTGGTGGAATTTTTTTCCACCAGTGCTAAAGAGACGCTCAACTGGAGCTGAAGATGGAAGCTCTGTTTTCTGTAGGCAGCAGCAGTACGCTAGCTAAGAATGAGTGCATGACTGCATGAATAGTCTGATAATGAAGGTCAGCCCTTGCCCCTGAGGTTTATCAAAGTGTGCTGTAAGACTGTAAGAGGGGTGTAAGGAGAGAATAATGTTGACAATTATGTTGCCATGCAAGCATCAATTAAACGGGTGGCCCGGGTCAACCCGGCAGACTTTGCTGACTTTATGAAAGTAATTTGTAATTTACACTTCATTCAATTACAAATTACATGCAATATTGTAATTGAAATACAATTACAATTACTGGACTTAAAATGTCATTCATTACAATTACAATTACAGAACTTGTAATTCAATTACGTAATTCAATTACATGTATTTCAATTACTGAACAACACTGTTAGTTGGCCTGCTTCTTACAATAAAAAGTTATCATCAAATTAAAAGTAATTTCTACAAAATACAACAATAAACCTTCAGACTAAGACAAATGCTTATCAACTGGACGACTTTCGATTCAGCCATAAAACGGGTTTTGTGATTAAAAAATATTAATTCAGCTAGATTACGGTATTCGCAGTCGTAGCACAAAAGAAACATTGTAAATCTGAAAACGAAGCAAGTGCACGCAGAAGGTGGACAACTGCACATGCAAATTAGTTAAACAAATGACTTGGATTAATTGTGAATCTAAATCGATCTCAGTGCATCTGATGTCATAGAGATTACTGTCAAGAAGCAAAGCATTAGCAGCAGATGCCGTCAAATAAAAAGCCAAGACTTAGGACCAGAAAGTCGTTCGTCTTGTTAGCTCAACAGAGGAGTGGCATTCGAGGCAACGCCACCTAGAGACGCTGCTGCTGTTGCCTCTCCATTCTCCTCCGTCTGTGATTCTAAGTCGTCTTCGTTTGTGATGATGACCGTATCCAGGTCGAGTCGGTTGTAACTCTCCTTGTATAGGAAAAGGATCGGAATGCAGACGACTATGCTCCCAATCATTGTCCAGTTCATCCACTGCATATCTATTCCAACACAACGAATGACACAGCGACTTCAGGCTCCTCTAAATGTGCCACATAAATAGACTCCTATATACATACATACATACAGACATACACCAACCAGTACATACATGATACACCAGTACATATACCATTACATGCATAGGTAGCGGCTGCGATCAGAAAAGTCCGCTGAATCGCTGATGAATTCGTGCCGGTTTCTAAAACTAAAGCGAGTGATCGGGACTTTGGGGTCGCTGGCCCACGTGCCTGGAGCAGTCTTTCTGCACCTATTCGGGAAGCCAAAAGTCTTTCGCTTTTCAAAAAACAGTTAAAATGCACTTAACCACGAGCGCTAACATTTGCGCTGACAGTAGACAGTGTTAAGCATCAGAGAAGTAGCTTGCTACTACCAAAAACACTACATTGTATATAAATTGTCGTAATTACAATAACAATTACGATACATACATACTCCAGTACATACTCGTACATGCACACAAGTATACATTATATAATGGGCGGAATAACGCCTGAAGCAAGAGTAATATAAAAAGTAAAAGCAGATTTAAGCATCTCTAGAGTCTGACAGAAAAGATCTGCAGAGAGATTTTGCAGAGTGTTTAGAAGAACACAAGTAACATTTTGTCCTGCTGGACTGACCGGAGCTGTTGCCAACTGCAGGGATCATGAACATGAGGAGGAAGATCAGTGCAACCAGACTGGTCATCCACGTCTGCACTCCATTCGTCAAACCCTCTGCAATCGGAAAAGCTGTCTCACACGCAAGTTCGTAGAAGAGGGGAGTCGAGCCTCCTATACCAATCATCGCCGCAATGAATGTGGAGTAGAGAACACCTACAACAAATGATAAAACATCAGTCAAGCCTCACTTGAAAAAGGCTGACAGTTGATGACCACAGTTTTAGTCCAACTTTCTTATACGAAATCAGCTCCTTCGTCTTTCTGTTCCTCTATTAAGCAGGTAATTGAAGACCAATTTTAGACCCGCGTTTCCGTTTGCTAGGTCAGGGCACCTCTGATGAGTCTCTCTTGAAGAGGCGCTACATGAATCCGATTACAAATATTTCTCTCTACAGTCTCCCTCAGGGCTTTGTCCTTGGTCCGCTCCTGTATATCATCCATACATTTGGGATTTCCACACTTCTGGCAGAGAGTGTGGCCCAAGGCCAGTTTTATGGGGATGCTATGCATGCATAATTATATATATTATATATCCACTGCCGACCAGCAAATGCTGCTTTGGCTGTCGGGGAAATGGGTCGCGTTTTGGACAGGTTGGAGACATGGATGTCATCATATCGCTTGCGTCTAAATTCGACAAAGACTAAAGTCATGTGGCTGTGTACTAGGCAGCAGCTTTCCAAGCTTAACTTCGATGACTTGGTTATTTAATTCTCTACGTACAAATTTTCAGCTACAGTCCGTGACCTTGGTCTCCTATTGGATCAGGAGCTAACCCTTGCACCACACCTGCACCGCTTTAGTCGTAATTGCTATCATCAACCGCGTCAGCTTTTGCACGTTCGCTAACTGCAACTACTCTTGTCCATGCCTTCATCACAGCACGGCTTGGTTACTGTTTAAACCTCTATTCGGGTCTGCTGGCTAGCCGGATGTCTTGTCTTGATCGCAAACTGTTGGCCAAGTACCAAAATATGATCATGTCAATAGATTATGTTGGAGGTTCTGCATTGTATAGAGTTGTCTCTCTGGTCTGGCGATGCCAACTTGGCCTTGCACCAGCCTACCTAATAGACCTCTGTCAGCAGGTATGTGGGCCCGGGGTAGTCGCGACCTTCGGTCTGCTGAAAGGGGGTTCTGGTGGTCCCGTTTGCCCGCACAGCAGCTATGTGTCTGCTACCCTAGTTTCTGTTTATAATTCAGCAGAAATATCGCTCCACATCAGGACCAATACATATAGGTGATGATCTGCATCTGAAAATCGCCCACTCTGCCTCATCCTATACCCCGCAGTCGATCGAGTCGAGTGTGTACGATCGACTTGGCTCGGCCGACGATCGACTCGATCGACTTCGTCGACTCGCCGACCTTTCGACGACTCGATCGACTTGGCTCGGACGACGATCGACTCGATCGACTTCGTCGACTTGGACTATAGTCTCTTGGCCAAAATTGCTGACGACTGTTGCATTCTTATAATCCTGAATCTAAATTACTCATGTATTTCAATTGCACGCTCTTCCTCAAACTGTCAATGGTTATAACAGTTCAATTAACAACTGTAATTGCAGCTATAACTTCTATAGCTCTGCCTGGTGCCTAATGTACAAAGCATCAACTGTAATTGAACTGGTAAGTAACAGTTCAGGTATTATAATGACATCGTGTCTGCCTGTGGTTGACTTGTAAGGATTAAGCCTCGCTAAATCTGTCGACTTGATCAGCTAGGCAGCTAGGCTACAATGGAATCTCCTACGGTACGGTACATAAATTAGTACCAGGTCAACAAATAAGACGGCAGTAGAGGACGTGCAATATATCTATTATTGTTAAACTGTGAAAGAAAGTATCTCTATAACTTCCACTAATAAGAAAGCGCCAAGAGGTTCATTATTTGCAGTTAACTTCATATTAGGTTCATACGGTAGTTGTGTGTTTACACATAATTACGTCATTATATCATAAGGTCTGTCATTTTGTGAAGAAATAGTAAGTAAAATATTTCAGAGTCAAGTCGAGGAAACAACGATCGACTCGACTTGGCCGGGTTTACGATCGACTCGATCGGCGAGTCGATCGAGTCGACGATTTTTCGATCGACTCGACTTGGCCGAGTTTACGATCGACTCGATCGATCGACTCGATCGGCTGCGGGGTATACCTCATCCTACCTCACCATTCCTCATCCAACCTCCCTTATTTAACTAAAGAGACTAAGTCAACCAATTGACCAAATGAGCAGCGCATTCAAAAGGTTCAACAGACATAATATCTAATTAAAACACTTTACAATTCAAAATCCAGCTGCTGGGATTTAGGAGTACTGTTGTCGAGATTTAGTTTCCTGTGACCGGTCCTTACAATCTCAAACCCTCACAGATCTCAACAAAAATCAGCAAAGCTTCTAATCTTTCCTTTAAATCACAAGGCCTCAAAATTTGAAGTAGTAATAAATAGATCCTAAGATGAGTAGAACTGAAGGTCAATGATGAAGAGTTTTCCTGAACTGACCTCTGTTGAATGGAATGACATTCATGCATTCCAACGTGAAGACAATGACCATTACAAGTGCTATCAAAAACAAGACGATGAGAACACGCTTCAACCTTTTCGCGTAGATATCCGTAAACCTGGTCACACAAAGACCACAGACAACTTAAAAGCAATTTTAAAATTAGTCACATACAGCACATGATCGTCGGAATTTTTTCGACGGAAATCCGATTTTTCCATAATTAAGATCGAACCGAGGTGATTATTCTTAGAGGTCGTGATTGTTTAGGAGTATAGGGAATTGAAGTGTATGCACACGCCTCTAAGGCTGGTTAAGACGAACACATGGTTTGGTCAATTGCTTAACAAACCATAAACATAATTTCAAAATAGGTCACAAAGGGTCTGTTAAATCCAAGATTTGTTGAAGAGCATCAGAGTCAAACTGAAACTAAAATACTTAGACGGCGAAACTATCCATATTAAGGATTTACAGTTTGATAGCCAATTTGTAATATCGTAATTCCTACCGCGATACAATGCAACCAGCAACTCCACCGACGATTTGACCGATAAATCCGAGCCAACCGGCCTCAAGCTAAAACAATGCAAAAGTATCTTCAAAATGAATATCACCCAACACATACAAATATATACCCACACCTGGAGTCACACACACACACGCGTGTACACACGCACACGCGCGCGCACACACACGCTGTCACCTTCCTTGTTCTGCAAGTGCTTGAAGTCCATTCTGTTTCATCTTGGTTCCTCCCTTCTCCGTCAAGAGCCCTGCACCTGACGAATTTTCCCTTAAAGCTGAGCTTTACAAGTTTTTAATTATGTTATGCTAATAGACATAATATAAATTTGACAATGCCCTCTTTTCAGAGTTCAGAAGTGCACACACGACCATACGGCAGAACATCTGTGCAATAATTGTGAGGTAAGGACTTGATCATTGTCCTTATACAGCGACAGCCTGAGTGTCCAAACTCACACTCTTCACTTTACAGGCTGAGAGCCCTATCCATTCGGCTAACGTGTCCAACAGAGGCACACACCAGAAATCCAATAGAGGATGCTCCATGTAAACAATGTGCCGAACCATTCGTCAGTTAGTGGACAGAATCCAGCCCAGACTGATTGATGGGTTTATATAGCACATCGTTCTATGTATCCACCCAACAGAAGTGAGTTCTGTAAATAAAGAAATTAATTTTCAAGAAGACGTTCTAACTTCGCTGACAAGATTAGCGACGACGAGAGTGAGCATGGACGACCACATGGCACCGATTCCAAAATATATCGAGAAACAGACGCACACCTTCCAGAAGCTGCAATGTCTACAAAAGAATAGCAACCAACAAATCATGTGTCAAATTCAAAATCACGATGGGACTAACATACCTCTCAGTTACCATTTAATTACCACAGCCATACCTAACAGTGCCAACAATGATGCCAACAAAGATGTAAAGTGAAATTTACACCTACTATCACACAGTCAAGAAAAGAGTTCATTTCACCAGAAAGCAACTCGTCTGAACTTTCTCATCCTATCTACTGAGCTACTTCCTCTGGAGATTTTCTCTTCAACTGGCGCTATATAAATGAGCAATTACATTTACAATTACATTAATCGGATGATCACAGATTATGTAACAATGGTCCTCTTAAGGTTGCTGCAGCTCACCGAAGCAGCTGCCGCATTCCTGCTTTAAAATCGATTCTTTGTGTTGTGGCGCTGATACTCGGAGCCAAAGGCGGTTTGTCCGGAAAGTAGATCAGCACCGCGACAAAGGCAGCCACACAGCAAAGACACTCTGCAACCATTAAAAAGCAAATGATTCTCAAATGGATGCGACACTTAAGCGAAATTAACCGTTCATTAAGCTATTAATGAAGTAAATTCAAGGAAGTCATTTCATTTCAGAGATTTATATAGCGCCCCTTCAAGATTATCTACTCAGGAGCGCTCCCTACCCAACCTCTGCTAAATAGAACAGTCCTGAGGTTAGAGAAGAACGCGGCCGCAAGGTTTCTAGATATTAGGTGTAGAGCCACAGGAAGCCCATTCCAGGTTGCATGGCTAGCAACAGACAAGGCACGGCGCTGCATGATAGATGTCCGCGACCGGGTGACAAGACGCTCAGCCTGCTTAGAGGAGCGGAGAGAACCACGGCGCTGGACGCTCAGGGTGGAGCAGCAGAGTTCCTGTAAGTAAACAGGGGTCACACCCGCGAGGCAGCGCCAAACCAAGACAGAGATCCGGTAAGTGATCCGCTGAGGGAAAGGGAGGCAATGCAATACATCCCGCATGTAATCAGTGACATGGCCGAATCTTGGGATGCGGCCATGAGGCGTGCCGCCGTGCGCATGAACCGATCCAAGCACTCAAACCGAACCGCAGGAAGACCCACATAGAGGGCGTTGCAATAACCGAGACGGGAAACAGCAGAACAGTGGATAAGTGTTAAGGCAGCAATAGAGGTTAAAGAACGGAAGACCATCTTTGACAGGTCCACGTTCTGCAAGTGGTGCACGAGAGTCTTGTGGTTAGAGTGCTCGACTGTCTGTGGGAAGATCAGGCAGCAAAGGATTCGTCTAATTACCAGGCCTCATATGCCGAGGCTAAGAAAACTGAAGTGGCAAACACTTCACACCTATGGCTGTCTCAGGGCTGGCGTCAGGACTGCTATTCTTCTTCCTCTTCTTCTGCATCAATATAGCCTAATGCAAAAGCGACAATTTTTGTCCATTCAGTTCGAGAATGGCTGAGACAGGATTCTAGTGTCAGATTTAATGTTTTATATTCCGCAGATGACCTTCTTCAATCATCCATATATTGGACCTAATGCCAACATCTTTCTTCTGCTATTGCAAAGAATATGCTGGCTTTAATACACCCGAAAGCAGTCACGAGAGCTAGCTTATTCACAAGCGCTCAGTCAAAACAGAATCGATAGGCAGTTAAGGTCAGAATGAGAGTGGGGTGACATCATTTGACTCTCAAAAAGAAACTGTGAAATTTCTCCAATCAATCAATAAACTGATTTGAACGGTACAACTGAATAACAAAAAGCAGTTACTCTTACCTACATACATGAGTCTCAGGATGTTAACTCTTGTCATCAGAACGTCTAAAGAAAAATCAAAATGTCAGCTACAGACAAATTAAAGCACTATCCAGGATGAATCTGAAGGATTTGACCTTTTATCTGAATATAAAGCTATTAGTAATCGACCCATCGAAGTCCACATGTAACGTAATCCTTAACCAGCGAATCCCAGAAGCGCTGTACATATGATTGCGATCCCTTCAAACAAATGTCATCGGGATCATCAGTTGCTCTTTCAAAAGAAGCAGCGGACATAGATTGAGGCTTACAATTGCATTAGATAACGGCGCTATAAAAGTAATTAGAGCAGCCTCAATGAGTCAACTTCAATCAATCAATCAAATCAACTTTATTGTTCACCGCTTCAATTAAGTGTCTACATGTTAAGACACATTTTTCAATTACAGTGACAATGGGTAATACCCTAAGGAACCTAAAGTTTTGCTAACAGGATAGCCCTAGTGCTATGGGGTTTACGACATTCCCCTCCCCCGGACATTTCCTCCCAAAGTTGGACTGATGAAAATAATTCTTTACTTTGATAGAAGTTGGATTGATTAAAGAAATTCTTTTCCTTAAATAGAGGCTGGATTGATTAAACTAATTCTACGCTTAAATAGAAGTTGGATTGATTAAAGAAATTCTATGCTTAAATAGAAGCTGGATTTGTGAAAGAAATTCTTTGCTTAAATAGAAGTTGGATTGACGAAAGGTCTCTGCTTCAATAGAAGTTGGATTATTGACAGTTACCATGGACAATGGTAGCGTTACCTACTTACTGTTGTAATAATAATAATAATAATAATAATAATAATAATAATAATAATAATAATAATAATAATAATAATAATAATAATAATAATAATAATAATAATAATAATAATAATAATAATAATAATAATAATAATTAGAATCATTATAACTAAAGACGAACTTAATTTTTAGTAGTTCAAACAAAATCACCCTGGTTCGTTTCATTTCCGTAGATGTCACTGTAACAAAAACCATATCAGTACACTATAAACATGATCTAAAATCAACTTGAGCAGCTGCAACAATTTTAGCAATAATAATATTCTTTATTGAAACAATCCGGTTGACAAACGCAACAGGTTACAGTGTACAGTTGTGCAATTGAAACAATTCACAAGAACACAAATGAGAGAAGACATAAATCTTAACTACTAACAGAACAGACAGCATGCAATACACGGCGCTAATAGCAGCCTACAAAGCATGTCCGCCTACGGATCTCGATCTCGGTACCTCTCGCTCTCTATGCCAGTGTGTTATCCAATGTGCTATCGGGCCCTCTGTAGCGCATTGGATAGCGATAGTTAGCAAACGTAGAATGGGATAGATCGTGGTTTAAGAAGACTATGGAAAAAGACCAAATGCTTACCATATTATATTTATTTATTTATTTATTTATTAAGGTTACTTGCTATAGCGCCGCTCCAAGATGTCACATATGTTATATGAACCGATTGCTAAGTAATCTTCTCAGCTCAACCATGCACCTGATCCCAGTAACTCCTCTCTAGCTCGTCGTTAAACAACCTTTCTAGAAAATTCAAATTCAAACACGTGTCTTTTCCTGACCACTGCAATGCTGCGCACTGATTACCACAGTTAACATTTTTACCAGGGCTCTGGCATTCGCTTTAGATCCTGGTTTAACGACTGCATCGTTAAGTGGACTTTGAGGGGCGCTGTATAAATGTTTTATCACTTAACATTCCAGTTATGTCAAAGATTTTAAGAGTTTGGATTAACAGTGTTTTCATTTTGGGCCTTTTCAGAAGTTCATTCAGCAAATCTAATCGCCTATAGATTTAAATACTTTGAATCGTTGTTTTCGTCAAGATTATAAAGTGAAGGCAGTCAACTTGAGCAACTCTCAGAAAAATCAAATAAATGTTCATAACTCACAAAGAACTGTTTGAAGTTACAACATTCGGCACCATGAGAGGACCTACAAACATTCACCAAGCACTCTCTTAGACTGTGCTACCATCGGGATTGTTGCTAAACACCATGAAACGGTATCTAGTTAGAACTAAGGTAGCGATCTGTCAGCACAAAGAGTTAGTATAACGCAGAGATATCTCAGACTATGGCAGAGCGAGCGAGTTCATGCAATATTAAACGAGTGGAAGTATAGGACATTAATTTTACAGAAGTGTTACTTTCAGATGAAAGGTTAGTCTCACGGACAGTCAGCCAGAGTAATGAACTAACTTAATTTATTGCAGTTGCGCAACGGACGTAATACTCGATTAATACTCGGTAAAAGACGGCATTCGCATGAGTTAAATGACTGACTGACCGACTACAAAAGATGCAGCAACTCCAAGAGCCGTGCTAAATACAGCCAGAGACGTTGCTGTGGTTCTCTGGAAAGCAGGGAACCAGAGAGCAGAGAGCAACGGAGGACCAGCCATCAGCACTGGAAAACCAAATCCATTCAGAATCTGTCCAGCATTGATCAGCCTGTCAAACATATTTAAACATCAGTCATATAAAATTCCATACGTCATGTTGTTAAGTACTTAAATTCAACGTTTGAAGAAATTGAAGTCATCAGAAAGAAACTGTTTGAAACTTATGAAATCTCAATATTATAATTTGCAAAAACAAATATTCTGTAACTTTGGTGCCTCCTGCATTCCATCAATAAACAGACTGAACTGAATACAGCGCTCGTGAATAAGCTGGTGCGCTCTGCTTGCATTCGAGTGGCGCTTTGTCAGTTTTGAATTTACGCTTACGATTTCGAACATCTCACCAACTGCAAAACGGGTCACATGGTTCTATGCAAGCATCCTCACAACTAGCGGCCTCCAGCATAGGCCGTCTCTCTGTTTAAGAGGACAGATCTTCTGGATATTCATCTGATTACGGGTGGTTTCTTTTAGTACACCATCGCTTGGTGCCTTGTGCATTAGACACCAGTGCGATAGAAGTTAGTAATTGCAATCATATTTGCCTCTGCTAACCCTTACTTAATGACAGCAGAAGATAAGATAAAAGTGAACAACATAACAATGATTCCTTCAACGAATATGATCCCTTATGTCTACTGATATTCTTTAGAGTAGGAAGCGACTGACCAAGTGGCTGCCTTTGGCTCCATCGTAATACAGCGCAGAGCAGATCCAGCAGCAATTAGAGCGGCCGATATAACGCAAGACACACGAAGTCCTACCAACAAACACAGGAACCGTTAGCAATTCAACAGTTAGAACAGGAACCTCACTGAAATCAAGTTACCTATTTCAACAACAAAAGAGTTCAGCTAGATCAGTATAAAAAACGGCAAAGAAGGATGACAAATAATCAAATAGTCCACATTGTGTCTGTGTGCGAAATAAACACCTTTTTGGTCAAACTATCTACAAGAACTATGAACAAATATGATTGAAATATCAACAAATGAAAATCGTAATCGGAAATCGCAATTGTAACTCTAAATTTCGACAGCGCCCACAAAAGAAAAGTCTCGGAAACCAGCTTATTCACAGGCGCTTAATCAAAACAAAATCGATAGGCAAAGGTCAAGATCCAGAGAATCAGAGAGGCAGACAGTCCGACGGCTCTAAGGTGGATGGTGTTCAGAGTTGATATGGTGAGGGAGGTGAGGCGAAGAGGAGAAATCGGGATAAGATTTGTAAAAAAAACCCAGTGTTTTGTAGACTCTAGGTGGGCAGCCGGGGCACGTGCCCCACCAATAATTGAGATTGTGGGGTATTGCCACACCAAAAATCCAGAGGAGAATTTCTTGAAATATTAACAACTTCTTCAGAAACAGAGACAAAGAACTGAAATACTATCAGAAATTCCATAATGAAAAACAAAGTTTTATCTAAATTATATTTTCAATGTCTTCAAATCTTCAAGACTTCAATATGAAACAAATTTACATGTAAACAAACCGCAACCATTTCAAACTGAAACTGCGCTCGTTCTCTTCTCTACACTGGATAACATCTTCTCGTCTAATGACAATGGAACTGCTTGCCTGTCACTATGCCTTGACCTCAGTGCAGCCTTCGACACCATAGACCACCAGCTACTCCTCTCAAGACTCACCAACAGCTTCGGTGCTCATTATTCCAAAAGATGGCGTCTAAACCTTATGTCATCCCCTAGAGTTGGAATATGAAACAATGCTAAGACTTTACTTTCAAATTTTATATCTGTGTGTATAATCAATATAAGCCTATATATTTATGTTAATTAACTCTAATGACAGAGATCACATAAATTCTGGTGAATCTACCTGTTCATTAATCTCTTTTGTTAAAGACAGGTCTACTTCAATTTGTTCACTTTTCAAAGGAGCTGTTTGCAGTGGCGTAAATCATGGGGGCATTGTCCCCAAAGAGTTGACTGGAGCCTATCTGCCCCAAAACAATGCAAAATCCAGCCCCCAAAAAAATCTGCCCCCAAGTTATGTACAGATTTTCGCCTCTGGCTGTTTGTGAATAAATTGGAGGCGATTGAGGAAAATAAATCTTCAATTCTCTTGAATATAGAATAGAACTTGAATTATTATCAGTGGCATAATAATAATTAGGCCAGTGATCCTGCTGGATGATCTTTGGCGCCAGTTGCCTCGTCAACGGAAATGGAGGGCACTTCACCACGAGCGAGCCAATAAGGGCGTACCCCTACAAGCCAATCTTAGTGCTTCTGATTGTTTATTCTTTCTTTAATTTTGTGGGTGGGCTTACAGGTGCATTTAAACCACGCCAGCGAACCTGCATTTTACAAGCTTAGGGGTGGTTAGACCGCGCCAGAGGCTATTAACAGGTACAGGTACCAGTAGAGTTTTTGACTCACGGCTTTATAAAGAGTCGGCCGAGAGCGTTTTAATGATGTGTAACGAGGTCAGAGGCGTAGGCTAGCCAGGTAACAAGTTCTTGGAGTTTTTAGTTTTCAGTAGTTTCCATTGGGCATAGTCGTATTTTTCTACATTTTTATTGTTTAATTAAATAAATGCATT